>CM043120.1:12541621-12792463 GCA_023701765.1 Hylyphantes graminicola
ATAATTTCAGTAGTTTTCTTTGATTGTCTATAAATTGCAATATTTTTGGTTTAGCTTGAAATATTGTTGAACTATAGAGCTACACGAGGGCTATTTTAGAACCACAGTCAGGTGACGAGCCGACATCTGAATAGAGTCACCCAACGCAACCGTTAAGTCCGACATTGTACGCAGAGTCGGGACTTAGGAGCAGATTTAACATGCACTCCCTCCCCACATAGCCATTCATTATCCAGTAGACATCTATGAGACGTTATTCGGAAAATCCATGATATCCATTAGAATTTGAGTTTACCATCCATAGACGTCTTATAGACATCCGTAGTTTCCGCCGAGTGATATCCTATAGGAATCTATTTGACAGCGATATTCTAGACATTACGGACGTGTTTTAGACTTTTTGGATAAATTCGTGCTATGGTGAACGTCCATTAGAGGTCAACAAACTCCATGAGCAGTCTTATGTACTTTGTGGATATCTATTAGACCAACCCTAACAACAAAACATTTCTCGACGAGGTCTACAATATCTAATAAATATACAAATTCTAGACATGTTGGATACATTTTGAATTTATGGATGTGATAGAATGCACCTAGAACAAATAGTTAAAAAATGCAAAGATAGGTGGCGCCACTAATGAATTTTTAAAATGGGTTTAAAAATTATTTTATTGTTTAAAAATTAATTTTGAACTAGGATTATATGTTACATTCTCCTACTGAGCATGGGACTTATTTTTACGAATTTTTTTCACTTTCAATGCCGGGAGACGCTTCAATCGGGATTCGAACCACGGACTTCCATATCTGTAGATTAGTGCGCTATCCGTTAAGCTACAGGGACTTAGTTGTTAAGCGCACATTTAGGTTCTTAAGGAGAAGTCAAATACTTAGTAACTAGGGAGGGTTTTTTTAATACTATAAAGTCCCATAAAATACTTAGAGATTTCTTTGAACCAATTTATTTTAAATTGCTAGATTTTTTTAAGAACTGAAACTCATGCTTATAATTTTTCAAAAAATAAAAGTTTCATTTAAATTAACCACATATTGACATTTGTTATAAGTTCAAGTGTGTTTCTTTGCATTTTCATTATTTTATCGTATTGTTTTTTTTAATTAAATTTTTCACATATTTCATTATTTAAATTCATAATTCGTATTTAAAAATTATATATTCTTCCCTATAAAATTCAAAGCTTCTTAAAATCGCAAATAGCGATGAAGAGTTATTTTAAAATTTACTTTTTTACGTAGTTGGTTCCTCTTATATTGCTTTTTTTCTTGAATTTTCTAATTTTTTTTGGATTATTTAATATACATACTTTTAGAAAAAACTTAAATTATTTTTTTTATTTTATTAAAATTAAATTTTAATAAAATGAAGAAAAATATTTAATTTTAATAACCTAAAACTTTAATATATATTCTTCTTATAGTTCTTATTTTTCAATAGATAAAAATTTCATTAAATTTAGAGTTGGTTAATTTTAACTTTTCCTTATTTCATCGCTTTTTTATTTAAATCAGAACACATTATTTAATTAAAATAAAAAAAATCTCAAGAACAAATCTCTGGAAAATTCGGTGGGAATGTAAGAAAATTAAAGAAATTTTGTATCTTCTTTGCGGAAAATACGCTGAACTACTAAAATTTAAAATTAATTTTTTAATGTTTTTAAATTTTTTCGTAAGTTATTAATTTTAAGACTAATTTAAAATTTTCGAATCTTAGTTTATATATAGGTTTGAAGTCATATTTTGTAGTTCCATAGGCTTGAAGTCATATTTTGCAGTTCCATAATAAAAAATACAATTGCTCACAAAAAATTCTTTATAATATTTGGATGCCTAAAAATTTACTGCGAATAAAAATGGACTATCAGAAACTACGTTAGAAAAAATATTTACAAGCAATTACTAGAATTATTTTCAAGTGTTTCTTTTTTTAGTTTCAGTATCTGCCGATAGAGTGTACTGAAGTTGTGGGCAATTTGGCGATCGTTAAAAAGAGATATATTTGTAAATCTGGTAACCACCCCGCAAGTACCCTCCCCACCTCTAATTGCCTTATTCCTAGAATCCTCCGTCTTCCTATTTACCTTCATGACTCGAAGAATGTCCATATGGGTATCCCCTCGCCCAAACAAACCCCCAAAGCAACTGAAAAAGATAATCAAACTTGCTTGTTCTTGGGTTCGCGAAAATTAGGCGAGGGACGTTTTCGTTAAAGAAATGTTTTTCATTGTCCTTAAAAATATAGTGATCACAATTTATTCAGTAGTCTGCTTTCATAAAAGGATATGATTCCTTAGAACAAATAAAAGACCACTGATTGAGAGAGATTTGAAAAGAATCAAAAGTATATAACATCACAGTTCTCTCGCTTTATTCTGGTTGCGTTGTCGGCTGTCGACAAAAAAAATTTCCTGCTTAGAGTTCTACTAATGAAGATATTTTAAATATGACGAAACTGTCCGTTTTTTTAGATTTG
Source organism: Hylyphantes graminicola (assembly GCA_023701765.1). Lineage (NCBI taxonomy): Eukaryota > Metazoa > Arthropoda > Arachnida > Araneae > Linyphiidae > Hylyphantes > Hylyphantes graminicola. The sequence goes on from CM043120.1 coordinate 12,544,119, forward strand.
TTATGCAAAAAGGCCTGCATTAACCATCACAAAAAGTACACTACATTTTGCAGTACAAATATAAACTAATGGACTTTGGGAAGGGGTGGCCGGGTTGTGTAAAGTATAACGTATTTTAATTGTTCAGTATGTCTGTCTGCCCGTCACCCATAATTTCATTGAAAGAATCGCAAGTTCACTTACAATTGGGTTACATCATATTTAGGCGAAAATATCAGACTAGTCTATAACCCAAATTTCATTTGAAAATAAAAAAAATTGGAAGTAAAGTTTAAAATTTAAAACGAATCATTTAATCTCCATTTAAGAGATTACAAGGAAAAAAAATCATTTTTGTTCTATGTGTCCAGTGTTGCCACTAAATCAAACGAACGAGAAACTTAATTTAAAATGTAAATAATATATAAAAATCGATATTTTTGTGCTATGAATCCAGTTTAAATAAAGCCATAGAACGATGCTTGATAGTGTGTTAAGTTTCTTTTTTTTTTTTTTGGAGAAAGATGTATGTTTTAATTGGCATTGCTACATTCTTGAGTGGCAACAGAAATGCTGAATGAAAGCACCTTTTTTTTTCGATTGGTGAATGAATGTCACATACGAACAGAGAATCGATAGTAGGAAGGCAGGAATGAAATTTGTCACATGAAACAAGCTAATCCATATCTATAGCGAAAAATGAGTGCTAACTTAAAGGTTCGCGCACTAACAGCCAGTCCAGTCAAAACTTTTGGAGGTACACATTCTAAATTTTCGAAGCTTATTCCTTTGATACTGAAGGCACCATTTTTCGAAATTCGATCCGAAACGAGCCTTGAAACGCAATGTGGGACGATTTTTTCTTAGGAATAGCATTGTATATTGTCGTACGCTTATGATTAACAGCAATTTTAGCTTCCACACTACGTTTATAACGCAAAAAGCAAAAGGTTGTTATAATCGCTCAGCCCGTCCGTCCGACAGTCTGCCCGTTATCAAACGTACGAGAAACTTTATTTAAAATAAAAGTAAAACTCTTGAAAAGTATATTTATTTTTATGATATAATTCAATGTTGATTGCTGTAATAGCACAATAAAGTTATTTTGATGGTTCTTTATGTATGCATGAAGAAGGATGCATAAAATTTTTTAATTTTGCATAAAAAAATGAAGTTTCCCTTTTATTTTTAAAGCAACCTAAAGAAAATTAATGTAAATGGCAATTGTGACGACTAAAAGATATTTATTAAAAAAAATATTAAATCATTTTTCTTCGATCTTCAAAAAAATTAGCAAACGATATAAAGATTAATGATCAAATCTGCAAAAGAAGATTAAAGAAAATTATTAATTTTGGCTTATAAAAGTTTGAATTAGAACTAGCTAAAGGCCCTGTTTGACGAATTTCTTTCTGAGGTGTTGTTAGTGTGTTACCTGTTGAGCGTAAATGTTGTGTGGAAGCGGTGAAAGTGACAGATTCTGTAACAAAATCACTTGTTTTTTATTACGAAGGAACTTCACGCGAGCGAAAATTAATGAGAAGTACAAATAAGCACGTGAGTTTCATAGATAAGATTTCAATGTGAACAGTATTGTTAGATTTTTTTTTTTTAAATATTTGAAATCTTTATCTCGTTTTTAATGCTTGGTCAAATTTACTCTACTTGATTCTAAAAATATTTCCTAACTTTAAATAATTCTGGAGGTCGCTGTTTAATTTTACTGTTGACAAATAAACAATATGGGAATATCGAGGAATATTTATGTACAATAGAAGAGTGCCCTAAAAAAAACAAAAAAAAAACTTGGTTCGCAACAGTAAATGACATCAACAACCGTTTCTACATTAAATTTATATACATTAGAATAAATTTCACTAAACACAGCATCCAGCTATAATTTCAACTTCTTAAAGCCAAATCTATACTTTCATTAATTTTCTTTCGCCAATAAAATAAATATTACTTATCGCCCCTAGATTTATTTGCAGTTATAAATAAATATTTAATTATGAGTAAAAAAACCATAAAACTACTCCAAAATGCACTTTAAATAGGAAATGTAAATTGACAAGTAGGTTTGTAACAGAATCTGTCACTTAACCCGCTTCCCCACAACAGTTGTGTTTAACAGGTAAAATGGCGCCAAACACAGCATTAATTCTATTTAAACATTTATTAGCTAAATTCGGCTAGTTGCATTTATTTCGTTTCGAAAATTAAATAATTATTACTTGAATTGTTTGCAAAAATTTATATCTCAAGGACTAAATATGCAATATTTCTCGCTTTTAAATAGAATGAAAACATTTCATACCAACATACAAAAAATCTAGAAGTGATATATATTTGACGTTATTTCAAACTGATCGATGTCAAAAAAATTAATTTATTTTAATTTATTGTCTAAAAGAATTAAAGTTTCCCGAGCGATTGTTGCGATGGCAATGGTGTTTTAATTTTAATAAAAATGGCTTCCTCTGCATTTAAAACGAGCATTAAATTTTGAAGCTTTTTTAAAAAATTGAAGTACTGTCAATACCTACTTTTTTTTAAAATTCTTCTAATTAAAAAAAAGAAAAGTAGGCTAAAAAACAATGCTGGTATTAGCAGGGGATTTGCTCAATTAGTACAACTGACTGGCTTAACTAACTGAAAATAATTAAATGTTTAAATTTAAACAGAATGTGTTTTGCGATTTAAATTCCAAGATTTAAATACCGCGTGTGTGGAAGTGATTCTTGGTTACAACAACTGTTTTCCAAACCTTCTTATTTGTTTTTAAAAGTAAGATATTAATCAAGATAATTGACAATATCGGATGCTCTGCTCTCCATAGTCTTCTACAGCTACACCATGCACTGAACTATTTTGACTGGAAACAGTTCTACAAGAACCAAAATAATATTACAAAAATCTATCAACGTAGTTTACTAAGTTAACCGAGAATAATATCAATTGATAACTATACATCTCTTGGTTTTTGGTAAGATGTTAAAAAGCATTAACAAAATATGTAAAACATTGCATGACGAATAAACACTTTTCTCATTATTGAAATTAGCTAAAAAAAATTTCGCAAATCATGATTCATAACTCCCTTCAAACTATTTCATTTATCTTTCATTGCGATAACTGTTTTTTTTTAGATGATTTAACTACAGTTAAGTTTGTGTAATAACATATAATTATCTATCAAAATAAATACAAGGGAAATGTTTTTTTTTAAAAAAAATTGCTAGTTTTTAACATTTTTTATTTTCATTGCCTTGGACCTTTGAAAAGAGCAAAATCTTAAAAGGTATGTTATCCATATAGAATTTTCAATGCTAAAGGACTACAAAATAAGCTAATATAGGACTTTTAACATAAAAAACGTAATTATGGTTTCTAACTAGTGAACTCATCGCTATCACACTCACAAAAATTTATTCAACTCAACAATTTTTAATTTATTCAACTTTACATTTTGAACTAGTTGTATTGAAAGTTGCAAAAAAAATAACAATATATCTTGTGAAATAATACTGTTTAGTACTGTACTTTGTTTTATTTTTATCTGTTACTTCCTAACTAAAAAAAACTCCCCCCCCCCCCCCCCCCCCCCCCCCGGACACTCCCTTGCCCTTCGATTCCCGAATTTTCCTGTTCAAACATCACACATGGTAAAAGGGGGCAGTTTCGACCCTCCCCCAATTGCCCGTCAGCACATAGGCTAGACGACATCCTTATCTTTATCAGTCAGCCATTGTGCATCTGCCGTCAGGGGTGTCGGTCAGGGTTGCCAAAGCAGATGGTTTCTCTTTTTCAGGTATTGGCGCGATTGAGAGATGTAATAGTTTTTATATTATAAGGAGCTTTAGTGCTGCCATCTATATGAAAAACAACAAAGTATTTTTCAACTATAGCAATTAATATATTTATAGTTATTGGTTCTTTTATAAAATACGTTTTTAAGCGTAAAATGGAAAATACAGACACTTTGCAGATGGATATTTTTTAAAATCAATTTTACTTCTTTTAAAGATCATTACTCAATTTTACACAGTTATTTTAATTATTATTTTTTATTGTGGATATCAAAAATGGAATTTACAATCTTCAAAAATTGATTGTAGTAGACGCCTAATAGATATATGCATACGTAATTGTAGTATGGCGCTATTAGTAATTGATTTTAGAGTTTTTATTGACGTCATAGATTTAGTTTAGTTGAAATAGACTACAAGTTGATATAGGTTGAAATCTCCAGAGCATGTCATATAATTTGAAGACATCATACGACATTTCTACACGTTATATAGACGCGGATATGCCACGATATCTAGAATTAGTAGAATTAATAGATATTGTAGACTTTTCTTCGATCTATGTTATGCTGTTGCGGATGTCTAATATATATCCATAATATACATTCGACCACTTATGGACATTGAGGACTTCTAAAGGACGTTTCCCATATCTCTAAGTCGTACGGAATCTCTAGAACATGTCCGTAATGTCTAAAATTTCGACGTCAAATGGACTTTCATTGGACGCATGTCGGCGGAAACTTCGTATGTCTAGTAGACGTCGATAGACGGTAAACTCTAACTTTAATGGATATCGTGGATTTTCCTAATAACGTCCAATGGATGTCTACTGGATAATAAATGGCTATGTGGGTACATGAAGAATCTAACACAACGACTAAATATCTTTGAACTCCTTGATTTAGAAAAATAATAGTAATCACATTTTGGTAAGTTGGAAAATATAACGACGTGCACATCCATCAGATATCCAGAATATCGATGTCCAATGAATAGGAGATGATGCACAAATATTAGATGTCCCAAATATCTAAGTCTAAATAAGTTTACACGGGGATAGCTAATAGATATCCCAAAATTAGATTTTGTAGACAGATCTGTAATAGATGTCTAATCGACATCTCGAACGTCCAATGGATCTTGTAGATTACTAATAGATATCCAGTAGACAATAGTGGCTGTATGGGTCTACACGGGGTATTAATCGTCGGACTTTTTTGGCTGCACTGACCGGCTGGACCTTGGCTATAAAAAACTGGCTTGACATACTTATATTAAAATTCATATTTCCAAAAATTCAATAAAATTAATTTAAATTAAAAAATGCCTCTAGTATTCTGTTCCTCTGTATTCTTTACTTTCTTGAAAAATTAAAAGCAAATCTTTTAATCGTAAAAAAATCATCCGGCCGTCAAGAAAATTCGCTGTGGCTCTATAAGTAATTTCATTTTTTATAGCTGGTTTTTCAAAGTAACAATTTTTTTCCTAAAAAATGCCCTAAGTATTGTGTCTCGATGAACAATAATTTTTTCCCTTTTCAATATATCCCTTATATTTTAGTTCATTGCTTTTAACAGCATTAGCACTGCAACGTTAGTAAAAGGAAATTTGGTTACCGTTAGTAGTTTTTATGAATTAATATTTTGCTTAACGGCGTTTTACTCCCTTATTTAACAACATAATAGCTAAAAATGCATTTAAGATGTGTTTGTATTCTCAATTTTTTTCTGTATATTTTAACGATATACGTGTTAAAATTATATTTATAAGCTTATTAAAATTGCTTTTCAAAAAATTTATCTCGAATGTCGGTGTATAACTTAAAAGGCTTATGTTTTTTCCATCATCATAAGTTCATTTTATCCCAATTCCCCATGGCTAGCCTTGTCTGAACGGATAGCTGAGCCATCATAACCCGCCCCAGATAGCACGTACACTTACCGTAAGTGTGCTTTTGGTGTGATTCATCCGATCATTGCAAGTGTGACGTCATATGTTTGAATTTCGTTTGCTTCTCGCTTGCAGAAATAAGTATGCTTCAGAATGTAGTTGCGATATCTCTCAACAGATGGCACTAGAAACTTCTACCTTACTCTATGACCGAGATATCAGTTATATTGTCAGGATTTTTCCCCTCTTCTCACCATGGGGGGGGGGGGGGGAGGCACTGAGGGCATAATTGAATTGTTGTGTGTGTATTCTATTTTTAAGTTTTAGGGAGAGCGGGCTGCGGATTGAGGAGTGGTTTCGGCGACGGCGACCCTAGTTTCGGGAAGTTCTGTGACTCCGTGTTCGGGAAGAGTGGGGTGGATGTTAAGGGCCCTCATCTCAAAAATTAAAACATCAAGTTGAGTTTTAAGAAATACACCATTCGATGCCTAACTTTGAAAATAAAATAATCTTAAAATTTGGGCTTTGAAATTTAATTTATAAGAGAGATATAGGGTTTTAAACTTTAAAAAAGACGTTTTTTGTGTCACGAATAACACATGTCCAAAAACGCCAAATTTCTTCAAGTAATTTTTTTCATACGCAGAACAAGTTCACTTAACATAGGACAAAAAACGATACAAATTTGATGATTAGATTTTTAATTAAAAATTATCAAACTTCTCTAAAAATTTAAATTTTTTGGTCGGTCGCAATTTTGAAAATTACCGTCCGAAAACATTGTAATTTCTTCCCATGTAAGTTACGATCGTGATAAAGCCTACCTAAAAATTTCGGAACATAATTTTAATTAGCTTAAGAGCAGTTCCTGACAAAAGGCAATTCTTTTGTAAATCCCCCCCCTCCCAGCAGTTTGGCGATGTTGGCTATAGTGATTAGAAAAAAAAGGGAGGTGTAGCCAAATGTAGTTGTTCTTCCTAGGCAGGGGGTAATAGGAGACACATGTGGGGGGGAGAGGGGGAAGAGAAAATCGCAGAGGTATAGATGACTAGAAAGTGAGATAAGAGGTATTCTTCGTTTACTATTTTTGGACAAGCTTCGTAAACGGTGCTGATTTTCTGAATCGTGAGAGGGACTGGTCATTCTTTTTTTTTTTTCGCTTTGCTTCAAGAGACGAGACGATTTTATTTTTTTTCTGTCATCTACGCTACGGCATTTACTAGAAGTGTCTTCTCCTTTAAAATTAAATTTTTGATTTTTTTTTCTGTCAAGAGTAATGAAAATCTATTTTTGAATATTTTTCCGAGTACCTAAAGGAGTAAATCCTGTGCCCTTTTTTAAGCCTATTTTTTCTTTTTTTTTAATTCGAGAGAATTAAACAAGTTGGTTTGTTACAGAATCTGTCACTTAAACCACTTCCACACAACATTTTGTGCTAAACAGGAAACAATCAATTTATACATCACAGAAAGAAAATCGCCAAACAGCGCCTTCGAATTCTAAGTGCTTCAATTATTAAAACATATATATATTTAATGCTCATTTAAAAAGCATAGGAAGTCATTTTTATTAGAATTAAATCACCATTGTCATCGCAACAATCGCTCAAGAAACTTTAATTCTTTTATACAATAAATAAAAATAAATTTATTTTTGTGACATCGATCAGTTTGAAATGACGTCAAATATATTTCACTACGAGATTCTGTGTATGTTGGTATGAAATGTTTTCATTTTATTTAAAAGCGAGAAGTATTACACATTTATTCTTTGTAATATAAATTTTGCAAACGATTTAAGTAATAATTATTTATTTTCGAAATCAAATAAATGAAACTAGCCGAATTTAGCGGGTAAATGTTTAATATAGAATTAATGCTGTGTTTGACGCCGTAAATCATGCAGACGATAGGTAATATTTATTTTATTTGAGATAGAAAATTAATGAAAATAATTTATTTGGCTTTAAGAAGTTTAAATTATAGCTGGATGCTGTGTTTAGTGAAATTTATTCTAATGTATATAGATGTAATGTAGAAATAGTTGTCGACGGATCAATTGCTGTTATGAACCTAGTTTTTCCCCGATAAGAATTTAAGTAACAGGAAAGTAGGCTATTTTAGTTCTTTTAGAACTTCTTGTTTTATCACAGAAACTTACGAAACGGTAAAGGCATCAACCATCGAATCCATGGCCAAAGGACAAATATACAAACGAATAGCTACCCAAGCCTTAGAAGTGAAGAAGAAACGACCCTGTGGTTTGATGCATTATTTTTCAATTTGATAATTTCGTATAGTACTTAAATTTAAGGGTATTTATGCATTTTTTAATGGTGTACGAGTTCCCAGTACCTGTCGAATTTCATAATAAGGTTTCCGAGAAACTTGCGCTTGAGCAAGGATCATTAAGGTCGAGCTGCCATTAAAAGTTTTAGGTTATTAAAATTAACTTATCTGATATCTATCTTAAAAGTGTATTAGCAAGATAGGTTAGGTTAGGTTTGAATTATCGTCGCACTAGAGCTACACGAGGACTATTGGCGACGGGCGTCATATTTTAGAACCGCAGTCAAGTGATTAGCAAGATTGGAAAAAATGCATTTTCATTTTAAAAAACGGAGTTAAAGGTTTTAAAATTTTATAAAATATAGTCTATTTTGATGTCTGATTTTTACTGTAATAAACATAGATATTTTAGCAGTGAACAAATGGTATAATTAAAACAAAGTTATACCTGCTCTATGGAAATCGCAGTTTCGCGTTAAAACAACATTACACCGAACATTCAAAGCACCTGGATTGTTAAAAAAAATGAATTAGGGGTACAAAAATCGTTTTAAAGTCATTTTACGTTTCATCTCTAAAGCTATCGAACGCATTTTGTGCAATTTATGTCCTAAACTCCTAAAATGACTATGCATTACGATTGTAAAAATAAATTTTTTAAACGATCATGTTCTACTGTTGTAGAAATGATGTAAATTAAAGTAAATACTATAAGACTTTCAATAATTACCGATTAATATATCAATACGCTCATTTAAAAGTCATCATATACATTTTAAAGTATTTTCAATAACTTTCAAACCTTCAAAGTTCTATGGCAGGTCAGCTACTCCTTGCAAATGCAAAATAATATATAGAAAACTTTATTTTGACGTCCAACCATGGAACCAAGTATCACATTTGAAGTCTGTATCTGTTTTCGTTGTTCAGCAATACCTTTACAACAAAAAAAGTGTTCTACTTGCGCATGCGTAATTTTCTCAAAAGCCTTATTATGACGTCCAACAGGAACTAGGAACCCGTGCACTAAATTTGAAGTCTGTAGCTCTTTTATTTCGAATTGTAAAGTAGTTTCAGTCAGACAGACAGATCAATGCAAACCCCCCCCCCTTTTTTTTTAGTATGAGCACCCTCAATAACGTGTAAAGGCACAAATAGTTTCATTACCATATATTTTATTCTAGGTAATTGAAAGTTTATAACAACTTTAAAAATTGGACGGGTACAAAGGAAACTGAGGGGGGGGGGGGTAGTAGGACGTACGGATAGAAACAAAATAACAGACGTACAGACAGGTGGCCAAACACTAAACATTGAAGTCATCTAATTTTTTACTTTCGAACCGAAAAAATAATATCCAATTTCAGGCACTTTGGATCGGAAATTGAAAGGGATATGGACGGACGGACAAAATGATGGACGGACAGGCAAACGTATTAAATAAGAGATCTATGAAATCCTATCTTCTAAACAAAAAAAGAATTTTGAAAATCGGAAGTTTAGTACAGGAATTATGAAACAATTATTGACCAAAATTACCTAAAAAATGTCACTTATCTCGTACTTCCACTTCCACTAAACGACTGCCAAATTGTAAATTTCGTGTTATTACGTAAATTACGGTTAAGCCAAAAGCCACCCATCATTTTGACGAACTATACGAATATATCATGCGGAAAAAACTATGATTTTGTGAATGAGAGAGAAGTTGCAAACTAAAAGCTTTGAAGCTCATTTTATCTCTTTTTCACCTTTTTGTCACTTAGCACGTTCCTCCACTAAGCTCTCCAATTTAGAAATTTTATTTAAAAACTTTTAGATTTTCCAATCATTGACGCAATTCGCCCTAGATTTAAAAGAGAAATTGAAACGCCAGTTTTTTATATTTATAGATATATATTTTAATTTTAAATCAATTGTAGAATTAGGCCATGCAATTCATATTTTTAGAATAATTTGTCTTTTAAAAAATATATATATATATTTAAAATTTGTCTTAATTCACTCCGTTGATATATGGTACTAGCTTTTCTTCTTATATACTTCCAATCTAAGTATTTTTATACTAATCTTTAAAAATATTAGTAACAATAAACAGTAGTAATATTAGTCATGCATCATATAAATTCAATGGTAAAATAATTTGATGCAGAACAGTTTTTTTTTTCTATATCGTGCAACCACAAAATCTTCACAACTACAATAATATCATCGAAAAACCATATGATGTAGACATTTCTTCGTCTGGTTGGACTGGGCAATGAAAAGAGGGACACAGCAATACCCCTAAAGGGCCCTTTTCAAATAGAAGTTTCAAAGCAGCATTGGAACCGTCCGCGTCCATCAATTACAATTACGACTGTCACCAACCCTCTCTCCCTCTCCCCCCCCCCCCAACACTAGGTTGTTCTCCCGCCCCCCTAGGGTTGCTAGTTTTCACTAAGCAGTAAGCTCGCCAAAGAACTCCAAAAGGAAGGTCGTATTCATCCCCCCCTTATCAGCTAGGTGAAGTAAAGTGAAGAAGCCACGCTCGAAATCGGGGGGCGAGTGAGGGCCCTTAAATATGCATTTTTTCTTTCATTTACATTAGATAACGTCGGTCTAAGAAGTATTTTTTTGCTATCATTTTTTTTTTTTAATATGGCTTTATTGGAAAAAAATGTTAATCCATAGTAAATGGCAAATACATGCAGAAAGGAGTCTGGGTTAACACAACACAAAAAGGGAATACAAGAGAAAATAAGATAAGAAAATTTTTTGCTATCATTAGTTACGCAAAAAATTATTTGCAACTACGCAATAATTGTTAATTGTAATTTATTCATTAATAATTATTATTGTCGAACAATAATTGTTTTCGTTCAACTTAATGAATTATGACTTAGAATGTAGGAACTGTAGACAGAGGTGCGAAAAATTAAAAAAAAATACGGGGGGTTGGGGGGGGGGCGTTATGCCGTCCTCTAAAATCGGTTTCAGTACCCCAACAGTATATATTATAAATTGTCATTGAAGTAGTAATTTTTAAACTTAAATTTCATTAATAAGTAATTAAGAAAATTCATTTTAATGAAATAAATTTTTAATTCGTAAATAACTTTTTACGTTACGTAACTTTTTACGTTTTAAGCCTTACAATCATAAACTTAATTTAGCTCCTATAAAGAGGCTAGAAATAGGCAGCCGGAAACGATTACACAAAACACTACTTAATTTAGACCTACATTTAAAAATATAAACACGAGGGGTCGAGGGGTATTTCGTATTTTCCCCCGTTTTTTTATATTAAGTTTCAGCTCACACATAGTATTTACATTGTAAACACTATTAAAGATTGTAAAGCACTTTCGCTGCCGAATTGTAGGTATCCGAATCGTGTAACAAACAACAAAATTGTGTGTATTAAGCTATCCAAAAATACCGATACAGAAGCAGCTAGAAGGAACTGTTAATTACAAGATACTAACATAGAGCTTTTTTTTTAATTCATAATACAAAAAATGCGCATCAAAACCTCAAATTCTACTTAATTAACGGAATGTTAAGAGGTTTTAACAACAATCATTCTGAATAGATGAAGATGGTATTTGAAATCTTGTAAAAACGCCTCTAGGGTGCTTTAAAAAAAGCGAGATATTTTTCTTTTCTCCCCACTTGCTGAATAGGGTAAGGGGTTTGCTGTGCGGTTTTACCCTAAATTAGTTCCAGACTCCAGACACCCGTCGCGTGACGCCGGTCGGACTCGGCCAAGGCAGCCAAGGGCATTTGAGTGATAATTCGGTTTCGGGAGCGATTTGGGGGAACATCTGTGTTTTTATCAGACATCCATGGCCCATGGGCAAAATAAGTTGACAAACCAAACAAAACTGATTCTTTTGCAGAACTTATGAACCAGATTATTTTGAAATGTCTTTCTTTAAACCTTTAATGCTTAATTCGGTACCTTTTAATAGAAATATTAGGTTAAAACCAGAATCTGTGCCATTTTTTCTTATTTGTTTTAGTGTGACAAGTGCAAAATTACATAAGTTTTATTGGAAAATAAATTGAAGTAATCTGCAAAGACACATTGCTAAGACAAACAGAAAATAAAATGGACGTGTAACGACGTAGGGGAGACGAAGAACGCTAATTTTTCATGTTTTTTTTATTTTGATTGTATAATTTTTATTTCATTTATTTCGAAGAAAATAAGATGTCATTGTATTGTATTCCTCACGTGGTTAACTACAAACTAACTAGCTAACGTGGTTAACTTAACTAAACTAGCATTACTACTTTTCTGAAAAGTAAATACACATTTTTGCACCGTATACAGGGTACATTTTCCCAGACTGCCAAAATGGAGGAGGCAAATTTTGCAACTATTCTTTAAAAATTTTAACACATTTTTTCAAAAACATTGTATTGTTTTTTTGGTTTATTTTATTATAAATTAAATTAGACCGAAAGATAATGCCCAGAATGCAGGTAAAATTGTTTTTAAAAAAGACTACTTACTAACTATACCAAATTGTTATATGAATGTCATATCACTTTTAAATTAACCAATTGTGCAACTTTTCTTTTCATGTAACTATAGTTTGGTGCTCTTTTCTAAGGATTTGTCTAAAAATTGCTAAAGATTTCAACAACAAAAAATTCCCATCACATGCAGATTACTTCGGATTTTTTTTTTTTTTTTTTTTTGGTAGGCAGGCACTGTAATATTGAAAAATACACGTAAATATTTTATCGAGGTATGTTTTGGGGCCCCCAAATTTGCTTGTGAACTGGGCCCCTGATGTTGTAAGTCGGGCCCTGATCACATGCACTGAAGTTATTAAGATTGTTTTTTTTAGCCAGCTAATTTATTAGTTTTAAGATCAACATGAATATTAAGTTTTAAAGTGCAATTATTCACGATCTATTGGGAATAGGTTTTTGGATGCTTCAACGCTACACTGTTAGAACAAACGAGCGATTTTAACTCAGTCTGAGTTAATTTTCGCTCATTCCAGTGTGGAAAATGCACTTATAGGAGTGGATTTCACTCCTTTGTTAAGTTAAATCTCCGACAGGATCACTCCAAACGAGTGAATTTAACTCCGTCTGAGATAAATATAACTCAGTCTGAGTTAATTTTCACTCCTTTCCAGTGTCGAAATCGAAAATGCACTTCTCCTATAGGAGGGAAATTCACTCTTTTGTTTTAAGAGTGTACGAAATCCATTATTGACAGTTATTAGAACAACACTTCTATCACTTCCGAATGGTACGATTTTTGTCAGCTTTCTTTTTATTATACTATATAGACAATTTTTAATCAAAAACAAAAAAAAAAATGCACTCTTAACTTAATGTATGGTTAAATTACTTGGTCATACATTAAAAACTAAAAATACATTTATTTAATATTGTAAAGGTTGGAGCTCCTTTATCTACAAGGCATTGCTGGAATTCTTGCCGCATAAAATTTTGGAGAACCTGTCCCGTCGACATTTTAATTTTAATAGTGCCTTGAATATTAGACGTTTAAATTATTTTGAAAACAAATACATATTTAAGTAGAGAGGGGATAGTGTAATAATTCGCAGGATGAATCTGTAAAAAGTAAAAAAGTACAAAATAAAGTCCCTTTTGTGGTTTACATAGTCTTTAGTTTAAAGTGTATTCAAAACATGTTCAGCTTTATCGAAAAATATGATGAGAAAATTTTATCACCATACAGAAAAGCAAACCATACACAGCAAAGATTTAAAAAAAAAAATTAATAAGAAAAATTAGTTTTCAACACTTAAAAATGAAATTCATTATTTTTTACACTAGATATGAAAAAAAATTACAAAAAATGTATTTTTTAACAAAAAAACTTTTAGAATGAACTTTTGCTTTAAAAAAATATGTAGTCTTACAAACGCTCTAAGGAAAGTATAAATATATTAAAACATAAAACTGGGATTCTCACGACATTGGCTACACGGCACTAATCCAAAGACCAAACCTTCAGACCTTTTATTGCATCACCTGACCTTTTTAAATTCCATAAAACATATGCAACAAGCAGGGGGCCCCAAAACATACCTCTATAAAATATTTGCGTGTAATTTCCTATCTTACAGTGTTTACCAAAAAAAAATGCCGAGGTAATTAGCTTGGAAAGCATGCTTAATAACTATTTTTGTGAATTGATTAATTCAGAGTTCATAAACACAACTTTATAGTAAGCTTTTGTTCATGAATTTAATTTTTTTGTTTACTTCAGATTGAAAAGTTTGGGCAGTTTTTTGAGCATAAATGTTCATGAAGAAAATTTAGGGGCCCCCTTAAATTGGGGGCCCTGGGCACGCGCTCTGTTTGCCCTGCCGGAAATCAGGTCTTGGAAACAAGCAGAAATTTCTATTATGTATATAATTTTTAATGCCTTAATACAGATAAAATTATTATGGTGTTGATGAAAATTTTTTATGTACATACCTAGGAAGCACTAACGGACCAAAAACCTTTACAACTAGTTGCACTTTCGATTTCTTTTTTAAAAGTTGTTTGGTAAAAAAAAATCCGTTGCTTTTCGACAATGTATATAATGTTTTTGCAACGCTGTATTTTGAGATTTGATTATTTGCACTCAACCATCCTAACATATTTTTTTATTATTAGCTAACAATCTTTATACCGTCAGACTTTCCGAAGGTCTTGTTTTGAGAAGGTTCCGGGCTCAAAACACGCCAGTATGTGAAGTCCAACAAGTTTCAACGGTGTTTGTTTACGCAGTGCGTCGCTTTTCGGTTGCATAATATGGTAAAAAGCTAAAAAGTAATAATTTCAGTTTGCAAATTAGTATTCTCATCGAGACATAATTTGCAAATGCACTTAGTTTCTTGATTCGAAACGAAACAATGTGTTTCTTTTCTACTAACTTCTTTCTAAGTTTCGAAAAAAACTTTTTCTTTTGCTAATAAACATTTAATTATCATTGCCAAACCAATCAATTTCTTTAACACTTAAATTCGTTAAAAACGGCACTTACAAAAGGTAAAAAAATGTGCTTATGTTAAAGTTTATGAAAAAGCGGAATCTTGTTATCGTTAAAGAAGTTAGTAATGTGTTCATTGACAACGTCACTTAGCACATTTTCCACTAAGTTCTTCAATTGTCACCAGTACCCCTTGCCATTAGTTTTCAAACACCATTATATAATTAAATTAAATTAGCAATAATGAAAGGGTATAAAGAATCATATATTTTTACTTCAGCAAAATACCCGCTCAAATTAATCGGATATTTACTAGGATCATTTTTTATTATTGTAAATTTTCGTTTTAACTGGAAAATGCAGTTAAGTTGGATTTGGCTAAATGTGAAAAAAAAATACCCTTTCATTAATCTTTTAAAAATTCGCCTTAATAACGAATTAGTTTGGATTTAGGAATACAAGAAGTTTTTTTTAATATTTGGTACTTTTGTATGCTCTAAACTGTTTGGAAATATGTACAACATATTATTTATAAATCAATGTAATGGTACATGCAAAGTGATTTCTTATTTGTGTGCAAAGATTTTAAATTTAATTTAATATTAATTATAATTTAGTAAGAAATTGTAATTTAAAATTTAGGAACAATTTCAAAAAGTTTAATAATTGAGGCTGTGAATGAAAAAAAAACTATTGCATTCTTGTGCGTGAAAAGTGTCACTCATTGAACTCATAATCACGCTAAATAAACAATTAAATTAGTCAAAAATCTGCTACGTTATTTCAATCAAGATTAGCGCTTTCACTTTCAAAAAAGAACCTCTGGAACATGCAAAGGAATTCGGACTTAAGTGGTTTTCTCTGCGGGCGGTCCTGCAATCTTTCCCCCCCATGGGAATACTGGTTTTAAACATCGGCTTCCAAGAACCGATTGGGGAGAGGCTGGGCTTAGGGGGCCAGCCAAAACACACTTCTTCTACTAATCTACTCTTTCATTTCTGTTTCTGTTGGATATGACAGTGACGCTACGTCTGTCCTCTCTCCATGTAACGCGTGATTTTCAGCTTTTATTTTGGGTAAGTATTATTATTATTTTTGCCATTTTAAAGCTAATGAATAAAGTGGCATGAGCTGCAAAATGTGACTTGCTCATTCTAACTTCTTGAGTAGGCCAAGTTTGAAACCTTTTTAAATTACTAGTTACTCTCTTTCGATGAAACTAAATCTCATAAGCGAATTCTTTTTGAATGTTATTAGATTGATTTCTAAACATAGTGTGATACAAATTTTAAATAAACTTTAATAATACTATATTCTTAAAATTTTTTTTTACCAATGTCTATTTTTTTACAAATGTATTTTACTTTAAATGTTCCAATATCTTAGTATTTTTACGAACTGCTACTTTTGAAATGTATAACGATATATATAGAGGAGTATTTTTACAAACTGCTACTTTTGAAACGTATAACGATATACGAGGCGTGTTTTTTAAGTAAGTACCGTTTTGCCACACAGAGGGCGCGGCGCTGCGATCGGCGTTCTGCGCATGCGCACTGTGTACCTACATCTCTTGTCTACTCACTGACGATATTGCAATCCGATTTGTCATTGTTTTACGTTTTCTGCTGAGTGTTTAAAATGTCTCCGATAACCGTGAGTCCCGCCGACTGTGAAGTACGGTCTGTTATAAGATTTCTTAGTGATAAAGGCCTAAAATCAATCGATATTCATCGTGAGATCTGTGCAGTTTACGGACAAGACATTATGAGTGATGGAATGGTAAGAAAGTGAGTGAGATCATTTAAAAAGAAGGCCGCACGAATGTTCATGATGAACAACGGAGTGGGCGTCCTTCTGTCGTTAATGAGATTTTGGTGCAGCAAGTGGACAATAAGGTGAGAGAAAACAGACGCTTTACCATTCCATCACTCATAATGTCTTGTCCGTAAACTGCACAGATCTCACGATGAATATCGATTGATTTTAGGCCTTTATCACTAAGAAATCTTATAACAGACCGTACTTCACAGTCGGCGGGACTCACGGTTATCGGAGACATTTTAAACACTCAGCAGAAAACGTAAAACAATGACAAATCGGATTGCAATATCGTCAGTGAGTAGACAAGAGATGTAGGTACACAGTGCGCATGCGCAGAACGCCGATCGCAGCGCCGCGCCCTCTGTGTGGCAAAACGGTACTTACTTAAAAAACACGCCTCGTATATAGAGGAAGGTGTTATTTCTTTGACCACTACATACATTTTATTTTTTTAAAACTTGAATATAAAGCTAACTTCAATTTTCTTATTTTATTCCTATCTGAATTGAATTTTTTATCATATATATATTTTTTCCATTTAATTATGTTTTATTTCATTCTTAAAAAATAATGGAACTGTGGTCAAAGGTACTACACAGTGTTGTACCTTTGACCAGTTTAAATATCGTTTGAAATTCAGGGAATAATCTTGTTAAATTTTAAATTTAAAGAATGTAGGGCCTATTTATAACCAACAACTGCGGAGATATATATTCTTTAAAAAGTTAAAGAAATTAATTTTTCATTTAAAAATTTTCATTTAAATTTGATGCAGAAAAAACAAGTTTACACTTCAGCTAAGTCCGTTATTCCTCAAAGGGTTAAAATTTATGTGCATTTTTTATTCCTTACGGGCAGGTCAAAAATATTAATTAATTTTACAAAAGTTGTAACAGTAACACGAACGGATAGACTGTAAACATTTTTTTTCCAAAAGCTCTTCTTCATTAAAGTTTAAATCTATTTGAGGATGACATTCATTGTTTTAGGTAAATCTTAGGTACTTTGTCAATCTTATTATTAGAAAAACAACCCCATTTCAAAGTTATTTATATGATAAATTTTCTATTAAGTTAACTGGTTCCCAGCAAGGCGGGACCATACAGCTAGTTAGTTTTAACTGTTATAATATTTTATTTTTGTTAAATAATTAGTGGTTTTTATTGTTTCAAAATACTTCTGCAATGAAAATATATCGAGCTAATAGAAGGTACATAATTTTTTGTTAAATTAAATAAAAAGACAATTGACTGATAACTACCTCACAGTAAAATAATTTTTTTTAATTATTTATAAACTTATTCTTAATACACATATTTGTGTATATGTATATCTATCTATATTTATATATGTATTGTATATCTGTAGGTTGAAACATCATGCATGGAGGTTTGCTTCTCAGATTGTGTGCCCACACCAGCCACTCACCCTATTAGAGGACACAGTGAAAACATACCGCTTTTAAATAACGGTCGGTGTTTTAAAAATTTATTAAATCTTAATATTTTATTTTAATTAAAATTATGCATAATGCAAGAAAATTAATTCATATTATTAATATGACGAATTATTTATTAAAAATGCACACGATATACTAATTTTCCTAAGAGTATTAAATTTAACTGTACAAATTAGTTTTTTATATAGTAATATATAATGTTTTATATATTTTAATATTAACCCTCTAATGCATACTGTTGCCATATGGCAACAAGTACCATAATCCACTTTACTCCATTAAAGTGGGTCTCCCTCTCGACAAATCTGTGTTTTTTCATCTATTACATTCCATTTTGAAGCTTTAGTTACTAATAACCCTCATAGATGACAGTAGTAAAAGTGTGTTCAAAATTAAAGAGTGAAGTTATTAACTGCTGTGAAATTACGTCTTTGGCAGTATTCAAAGTACACTGCTCAAAACAATTAGGGGAGCACATCGAGTATTTTTGCGCTCTCAGTTCCAAAGTTTTATTTTTTATTCTAAAAATCTAAAATTTGTTAAATAGAATCATTTTGTATCCAGAATGATAAGGTAAAAATTAGGGGTACAAATCTAAAATTTTTTATGCTAAAATTCAAGTGGGAAAAATATTGGATTCATAACGTTTGAATAAATTCTAACAATATACTTTCAAAACTTTATTTGTTCAAAAAGTTAAAATCAACTTTCAAACATCTAAGAATGCAAGCGTTAAGAATTTCGGGTCAATTTATTCCATAGAAGTTTTTCGGCGGTAATTTTATTTTACCATGTTTTTCATATTTTCATTTAATTAAAACCAACATTATTTTTGGTTTAAACTATTAATTCCCCTAATTATTTTGAGCAGTGTATACTAATATTAGTACTAAATGCAAATAAATTGTTTTGAAAAATAATTATAGTTTAAGGGGTCATAGGAGTCTTAAAAATGCGCAAAGAAAGTACTACAAATTTTGTTTGATCTTTCATGTCATTTTTTAACTACTCGATATATAAGCACAATTTTTTTAAAATTCATTATTCTGTAAGATTTATTTAATATAAAACAAATTTTAAAATTTATGAAACTTTGTACAATATAAAGTCATTTTCTTGGTCAATTTTTTCAATTTTGACCTCAAAATTTGCCGCGCAAGCCTAATCCCAATGTGTCCAAATAGCTTTATGTTTAATATCCTTTATTTTAATTTTGTCTAAAGTTTCATAAATTTTAAACTTTGCTTTATATAAAATAAATCTTATAGAATTACATACAAAAAATTATACTTATATATTGAGTAGTTAAAAATTACGTGAAAGATCAAACTATGCTTTGTAGTACCTTCTTTGCACATTTTTAAGACTCCTATTACCCCTTAAGAGGGCTATTTTAAAATATATATAATAGTTTTATAGTCATTCTTACCAAAATTGGAATTTTGTAGATGGTTTTTGCCATATGGCGAAAATTCTAAAAATTGAAATTATTTAAATTCCAAAGCATTTTTTTTTGTTTTTTTTCCCATAAAGATACAAACCTATTTTTTCGGGATGAAAAAAAATCATGCATTACATTACAGGGTTAATTAACTTTTTACCCCGAATTTTTTGCAAAAATAAATATAATGGAAAATTTGAAAAAAAATATATGCATATACATACAAAGTTTGTTAGTTAGGTTTGAATTATCGTCGTACAAAGGCTATTGGCGAATCGGAATTCAGAATCATAATCAAGTTACGTCCTATACAAAGAGTTTCGTATTTTTTTCACTAGAAACTTAAGTAAAATAAAATGTGGATGTATGATGGTTTATTTCCAATAATTAAACCAATTCAATTGTATAATTTTTATTAAAATTTTGGTTTTATAATTCAATTATTTAAGTATAGTCACATTAAAAAATAGTTATTTATGCAACAAATGTGAAAAGTAATACTATTTAAAACGAGTGGGTTTATTTCAAGAGCGACTGAAATAATGACACGTGTTTTAAAAAGTTTACTTTTCGCACGCGATGCAAACTCTTTTATAATTGTGTGAAAAAAATGACATTGGTCCAAAAGTATTTCACGCGCATTAATATTTTTAAATAAAAGCCGATCGAAAAAACTCTGTATTTTTTTTAATATTATGAAATAGAAATTTAACTTGAAATTTTGGCATCTTATGAAATGAGTGGAAAAAGGTACCCCTTTTCACTGCTTTTGGGTGCAAAAAGTTACTTTTTATAATTGCGTGAAAAAAATCCGACTTTTACATTATAATTTCAATATCAGACTCGTGCAAAAAAGTAAGACTTTTTGAAACAGTGAAAAAAGTACTTTTTTTTCACCCAAAAAGTGCAAGAAAAGACTTTTATTCACTCTTTTCATAAGATGCCAACATTTCAAGTTAAAATTTTGATTTCATAATATTAATAAAATTCAGATATTGATCGATCTACTTTTATTTAAAGATATAAATGCGCGTGAAATATTTTTGGACCAATGATATTTTTTCACACAATTGTAAAAAAAAAATGTATGAAACACGTGCGAAAAGTAAACTTTTTAAAACACGTGTCATTTTTTCACTCGCTCGTACCTTGCTCGTGAAATAAAATCCACTAGTTTTAAAAAGCGTTACTTTTCACACTTGTTGCATAAATAACTATTTTATAATTGCGCGAAAAAAAAATTTGACTCTGACACTATAATTTTAATATCACGCGTGCGTAAAGTTATACTTCTTAGAAACAGTGATAAAAAATTACTTTTTTCACCCAAAAGCAGTGAAAAAAATTTTTTTTTTCAAAAATAAATTTAGACGTTAGATGAGTATGTTGTATAGCTAAAATCCAAATGTATTCAATGGAGACCGGAGCCTCCATTGAAGCCGATGTTAAAATGGTTATTTTTATGTACTTTTTTCTCAGGAACTACTTGTTGGACTGATTCAAAATTTTACGCACTTTATATATATTTTTTAATTAATGTCGGTTCGAAAACTATTTATTACATTAAAAAATCATTGAAATTATTTGTTTTTTAAAAAAATTAGTATTTCCTTAAAAGCCTTTGCCTGTTTGTATAAAAGTTTTTAATGTGTAGTGTATGCAAAAAAAATTTTAAGCAAAATATTGAGTAGTTACTGAGAAGAAGGTACATTTGTCCTAAAATATGCACTTTCAGAAAATATTTAACGAAAATAACGTTTAAATTAAAAATTTTAGCACTCTTTTATGCGGCGAGTATTTTTTAAAAATTAATTAAAATACTTCTAGGTGTAAACAAGATAAAATTTTAACTTAAAATAAGACACAGTTAAGTAATAAACGTTAATATTGATTCTAAATTAATATAGTTGCTAAATATCTGATCATTGTTATTGAAATACTACTTTCAGAAATAGTGAAAAAAAATAATGAATTAAAATAGTTAACAAGATACATATACATACATGTATTATGAAAAATACGATGTTTTAATTGCAATTATTTTTTTAAAAAATTCTTTCTTTTCTTTTCAGATTCAGGGGGCTGTAAAATTCGGTTAAGCATTCGCCTAGCTTGCAGAACCCAGGATCGGGTCCGGGCATCATCAAAACAACTGCCCATCTGTAAACAGCCTTTCAACCAAAACCAAAAATGTCCGACGAATAATACCTCGTGTGGAGGAAGTGCACGTTAAATATTCTTCAAAGTTCTAACGCTGCGCACTCGATATCGCCCTCAACTGTTGCTTTGGGTGCCTACTCAGGTGTCGACTTGTCTTTTGACTGTGGCTCTAATATAAGACGCCCATCGTAAATAGCCCTCGTGTAGCTCCAGTACGACGATAATTCAAACTATATTTTCTTTTCAGAGTGAAGAAAAATTCGTCGTGTGTAGCTCTAGTGTGATGTTAATTTAACAAAAGGACATCAAATCACATGTATAAAATTATAAAATGCAAAAATTGAAAATGACAGATGGAAGAAAAATTCGTCGTGTGTAGCTCTAGTGTGATGTTAATTTAACAAAATGACATCAAATCACATGTATAAAATTATAAAATACAAAAATTGAAAATTTGCGTAATTGATTTGATGAAAAACTGTGCTTTTGTTTTAGTAAATTTTTTTATACACATGAACATAACTAATTTGTAAAATGATTTGAAGTCACTGGATACTTAGAAGTCAATGGAAAAAAATCAATTGATGAGCATAAATAATTTTTTATTTAAACTTGTTTGTATATTCAATGACAAAATAATGTTCAGTTTTGTGTCATTTCTTTTAAATATCTACTAAATTATTTTGTAATTGTGGTAGTACGTGCAGTGTATATGCAGTCAATGTATAAATGCTAATCATTTAAGAAAAATTACCCTTTTTTATGAATGATTGTTTATATTTGTAACTAATATTAATGCTTTGCTTTAACTGTTTCTAGCTTCTGTGTTATTACTACTTCGAACAAAATAGCTGTGTATAGTTTGAAACATAACTTTTAATCATGTTTGTCATCGGATATAAATAAACTTTATTGTTTCTTTTTTTATTTTCTGTGTCCATTTGTTTTGATTGTTATTGTCTGGAACCAAAGATTAAAATTTTAATAGCTTTTTTATAAGACACATATTATGTAGGTAATTATATAATAACTTTATTTAGTTCATGTAGGAGTCTGGAATTCAGCTAAATTTATTTAAATTGAATATGTACTATGCAAATAAACTGATGTGCAGATTAAATTTATATTTTAAATAAAATTTTCACATACATGTGATTAGTTTTTTTACACTTTAGAACTCCAGAGTTGATAAAATTTTAACTTATCTAAAGAATTAATAAATTATAAGTGTATTGGATGGATGGTGGTGGGTCATTGAATTGCATATCTTGTTTTATTTTGTTTGTTTTGTTAAAAAAATGAAAAGTTCATTATTGTACAAAATCTGATACAAAAGAAACTAAACTGATTATTATTTTTGCTAAGAAACCAATAAGTATTCAATTTATTATAATAAATTGATTACTTAACGCTTTCCTGCCTTAAATAATATGCATTATTTGCAGCTTTTTTTTTGTATCAGACTTCTTATTATAATGAACATTTATTATTTTTTAAAAAAGAAAACAAACAAAATGAAATCTGGATGGTCAATTCCATGACCCACCACCAGCCATCCAACGCACGCCGTATTCCCCACCCCAATACCCCCCTTCCCCCTCCCCTCACCTTCCCCCTCCCTACAACCATCCCCTCCCCGAAGCACCCCCCCCCGGTACCCCCTCGCTTCCCCATCCCCCACGCTTACGTAACTCCCCCCCCCCCCCCCAACTGTCAATCACGACTATGTTTGCATAGCAAGTCTGCATCAAGTTTAAAAGCAAGGAAAATGAACATTTGCAACAAGTTTATTGCAAGTTTGCAGGTTTGTTTCGCTAGTTTGCTTCAAACTTGCATTGCAAACTTCCAGCAAGTTTGAATCCTGTCAACTAGGAAGTTTGAATCACGTTTGCTTCACACTTGCAGGCTTGCTTTGCACACTTGCTGCAAGTGTGCAGGCTTGCATTGTAAGTTTTATGCAAGTTTGTTGCAAATGAAAATTGCTATCTGGGGCCTGCTGCCACCACCCCTGTCTGTGTCTCCTGTCTGAGAAAACATATTCCTTTGTTTGGCCAATCAAATCCTAGATGGCACTACTATTTTTGCGATTCTCTTACTACTCTTTGAGGTAAAGGGCTGTGAGGCGCCTTGTGGTCAGAGTAGCGATCTACAAATCGGAAGGTCCCGCGATCGCAACCTGGTCGCTGAACACTCACCGAGTATATACGGAGTACGTGCTCGTTAAATCTGTTGGGTCCGAAAGTCCTGTGGGTGGTCATTGCGCAGTTTCCCACTGGTACAGGTTCCTGGAGACTATTTCCTTCCCCTTCAGGAACATGTCTAAATTGTGGAGGTGGACGTGATAGATGGCAGCATCTATCACGTATATGTGTTCAGGTGAGTGTTTGTGTTTTGTGACTGTCTTACTTGACGAAGGTTTATAAGGGGCTCTCTCAGCAAGCACACAAGCCTTAAAATATATGTATATCAACCAACCAACCATCTTTGACGTAATTAAAGATTTCGTTTTGTGGATGTGAAGTCGCAAGGACCGCTGAACTGAAATGAAGTAATATCGTTGTTTATTTTTTGCTGATTATCTCTTAGATTTAGTCATAGCGTTGACTTTATAACATAACTAATTTTACGCAATATTTGCTTAGTTAAATACTAATATTTCCCGATTCTTCCTAGTCGTAATTCGTCCCCGCGAAACACGTAGGTTTTCGAATGCCAATTACCTGTTGTCAATCTAAATCTATAAGACACGAAATATGAATGTGTTTTCCATGCACGATGCTGCCCGTGAGGGCGACCTTTGTAGGGTGAGGCAACTCATCGAAGAGGGAGTGTCCGTGGACAGTCTCAACGAAGAGGGACAGACCCCTCTGCACTTGGCAGCTATGTATGGTCAGTACGAAGTGGCGGGACTGCTCATCAACAGTAAGAGTGACCTCGACATCAAGGATCGTCGTGGTCGTACACCTGTGATGTTTCCTGCTGAATACGAATATAAGGATATTGTAGATCTCCTTCTTCATCGTGGAGCCCAAGTCAACTGCGTTGATGACGATGGGTGGACTCTCCTTCACTGGACCTCTTCTGTGACTGGTTGGGCGGACATTGTGCGTGTTATTCTGGACACTGGAGAAGCAGACGTCAATGCTGCAGACCAAGATGGGGAAACTCCTCTCATGTGTGCTGCGAGAGACGGGGACGAGGAGGTCGCAGCCCTCCTCATCCGAGTCGGGGCAGACGTCAACAGAAGTGATTACAGGAAGATGACTGCCTTGCATTTTGCAGCCTACTTGAATATCACTAGAGTTATCCAGATTCTTCTGGAGACGGAGGGACTGGATCTCAGCCCTCAAGATGTCGATGGTGACACTCCTTTGCATCTTGCTTGCCGGAATTCCCCCTGTCAAGAAGCCGTAAAGCAACTCTTGGACGCAGGCGCTGACACCAACGTGAAGAACAATCAAGGTAGAACTGCCCTGAGCCAAGGTATTTTGGAAAAGAATTTAACCCACGAGGAAATCAGGTTGTTTGTACAAAAAGGGGCCTTTTTGGAGAACTTTGATTACCTGTGCATATCCCGAGACCCTTTACTCAAGGAGAATGTGCTGAAGGATGTGGAATTATGCACCCAATCCGTTGTGAACAAGTTCAGCCGTCAGTCCTTGCCTGCTTTAAACAGCAATCCTTACTTTGCTAGAAGGCTCCCTAATGTCGATAACTTTGAATTAGGAGCTCGACACATCGATGAAGTGGAAAACTTGGTCAAGTGTGAGATAGAGAAGAACACCTTCTGTAATGTGGTCAAGGTGCACCCAATATCTCTAAGTGCCCTCTGTGTTCTATCTCTAATAACTTGCCAGTCAGACAAGAAGCGAGCCAATTCACCATTTTTAAAAAAAAATTCATAACTAAAACTGCATAATATCCTTTTAAATCAATAATTGTATTAAATTAACATTGAACCTATATTTCATATTATAAAATATGTTATTTGTTGTTTAGTAGTTAATGCATATTTTTTGTAAATCATTTATTAACATTTTATTCTTAAGAGAGAAATTTTTCTATTGTTATTATATTACACCACATATTTAGCTTCACCCTTAGTTCTTCTATGTTCATATTAATGTTTAAAGCTAAAATGGTTAGATTGTAGCTTATAACTTTATGGTTTTTTTTTATTGTGTCAAAGAGTTTGTAGTATGTGAAAAAAATTTCCTCTTATTGTATCTTCATGGTTGCAAATTCTTATTGTATCTTCATGTCTGTAATCCCAATTTGTTTGGCATGATGGAAATGCATCAGTTAGAAATAAGTTTAAATATAATCATGCTTATTCAACAGGCTGTTGTATTTGTTAATACTAGTTTTTTTCGCTTAATAAGTATCATAAACTCGACAATTTTACTTTAAGCTTGATCTGAATTTTTATTTGTCTTGGTCAATAGATTTTTCTAACACTGCATGCCTTCCCTTTTATTATGCTATTTGGTGCATTGCTTTTTCTCAATTGAAGTAACGTTGCACTAGAGCTACCCTATTGTTTATTACATTAGATCGAGGGTTCCCAACCGGTGGTACGCGTACCACTGATGATACGCAGGAAATTTTCAGGTGGTATGCGTGAGTGATGTGAGCAACATTATGCTACTTGTTTTGTTATCATTTGTTACGAGTTAATTGTGGGTGGATTTTCTGAACTATATTACGTAAAAAATAAGCAAAAAAGCAGAATAAGTGTTGAAGACTTTCCCTATGTTGATAATTTAATCACAGGCAAACAACAAGTTTTTCACTAATGACTATAAAAATTTATTTTATATACATTAGTTTTTTTGCTGAGTTTTTACTATTTTTTTATTTGTATGTTTTTAGACTTATGGGTATATAAAAAAAATTGCAAATTAATACCACTTTTTTTTATTTCTCTTTCATTATAAGCACATTATAAATAAACAAATATCTAACCATTAAATGTGAAGTTTTCTCAAGAATTTGATTCCGAAAAAGCCTTTGAACACTTTTAGAAGAATATAGGTTTATTAAAGTATTTAGGTCTGGTGGTACGCCGTTTCAAAAAGTCAAGTGGTACGCAGGTGCGAAAAGGTTGGGAACCCCTGCATTAGATTAACAGCACACTAGATATTTACGAGGGCATTCATTTTTTTATTCTTATATTTATTAGTTATGGCAGTGATTTGACGTTATACTAGTTCTACTACACATGGGTATTAACTTATTTATTCCTTGATATTGAGTTAACATAACACTAGAGCTAAAGCTCTAGATTAGCGGTCGCCAACTGACGACTATTACGTCGAAAGTGGCTACCTAAAATTCGAACTCCAGTCGCCAAAATTGGTGATCATAATTTTTCCTTTTTGTTCAACAAATAATTAATACTGAAGCTGCATTTCTTAAATAATAATTAATAAAACGCTCCAATTCGTTTCTGTCGGGAAGAAAGACTAATTTTTACAATGAACTTTTGAAACGCACCCGTAGTTGAACTGTAGGTACATAAAATAATTTTTTATTTCTTTAAATTATAGTCAATCACATAATACTTACATATTTGGTATGATCCTTTTTTTACTGCCAATCTTTTCATATAAAAAATGTCCGTAATAAACTTTTGTTTTGTGCAAAATAGCACTTTCTTTTTGTCATATATTCTTAAGTTTAAAACTGGCTACTAAAAATCCAAATGTGGCTACCATTTTTTTCACTCTGGTAGCCACTGGCTACTATTAAAAATTCCCAGTCTAGAGCATTAACTAGAGCTACTCGAGGGCATTGATATTGCGCTACTCTAGAGCAACACATGGGTATTTATATATTCTTATAATAGAATTAACGCCACACGAAAGCTATACAGGGGCATTTATTTATTCATTCATTTTTTTTTTTAATAATTATGTTTGGAACTATATTCAATTTATGTTGAACCAATTTTGTGTTTATTTTATTACTTTTTTTACTTCATGTATTTATATTGCATTATCAAATTAAATGGTTCATTATTGGTAAAACACACATATCCAAAATTTAAAAAAAATCAATAACTATAGTGCAGTTTCATCAATGTACACTCAATCAATCAAAATCAATTTTCCGACGCGTTAAATTTTACTTATATGTGTTTGGTTATAAATATTTGTTTTAAAAGTTAATAGAAATAATGTTAGTTTTATAATGAAATTTAATGTCAATTCATGTAAGTTATTTAAATTATGCCCTATATTCAAAAAATTCGGTAATTTTCATGTAGTATAATTCGTCATACCTACATTTCCCTTCAAAGATTTCTAAAAGCGTTTAACCTTAATAAAATCATGAAAAAAATTACATTAACTTTTATTTTGTCGTCAATAAGATAATAATATTTTTAATTTACAAAGCTTGATTTAAAAAAACTAAATTTCGACAATTCAGGGAAGTTTGAAATTGTTTTTGATTCGACACCAGTAGATATTCAAATATTTCAAGAAGAATACCATAGGAGTAAGATTTTATTATTATTTTACAGTAACGTGTTTTTAAATTTTATTTTATGGTTATACTTTGTGCAAATATATTACTTTGTGCAAAAATAAGTCTAAAAAAATTTATATGGGTTTTATTTTAGGATATATAACCATGCTGTATTACCTAAAAAATTAAGATTGTGATAAATGTAGATCCTGATGGAAGGGTAAATCTGTATCACGTGCGATACTTTAGGTCCCGACACTATTGATATTTGTTACTATTTATTATAGTTCCTATTTGTGAGATTTATGCTAATTATCATTGTGGTACATAATTTTAGTTAATTGAAATGATATGAAACACTAGCTATTACATTATTAGTTTATAAATTCTTCTATTAGCTCATCTAATTTAATCAAATGAAGCCACTAAATCGGAGGATTTCTTGTATTCGATGATTCTTTGACTAAGAAAGATGTAAGGCATATGCCTAAAATTATTGGGGATGGAAATAAACATAGAAGACCAAAATGCAAAAAGAACCATTTTTTTTTTAAACCCATACAACTTGTTCAATAAACAAAATCTAATTGTTTAAAAAAAAACATTTTAAGCAAAAAAAAAACATGTTTAAAACAAAAGAAAAACATGTTTTTTTTTTCAAAACCCTGAGTGTATATAACGAAGTCAGGAATCTTTTGAAAATGATGTGAAGATACATTTTTTTGTTTGTTTTTGCAAAAGAATTCTTATTTTGCTTCCGAACGGCCTGGAAATGGGGAAAAAATTTGCTTGTTTCTCACCATAATTTTTTTAAATAATCAAAATCGGGTTCATTTTTAAAAGGATATCAAAATTATTTACTTAATAAAAAATGTGCAATATCAATGAAATTTCATTTATAAAATTTTGAAATTTGTCTTTATCACTAGAACTCGAAAGACAAGTTAAACTGGGAAATAAAAAATGGTGAAAGTCTATACTTACACGCTAAGAATTAAACTATTTCTTTCCAAAAATTAGATCGCATTTGCGAAGTTGTGTATGAGGTCGCCAGAGGTCCAGAAAGCAGCAGCGGTCTTTTTATACCCTTCCTTAACTACCTGTCAGGTACAGAAGGCAGGCAAATCCTGCATCTTGAGGTGGTATGGGGCTCCACCGAAAGAGGCCTTCCTCAATGCTACAGGTATAATTCATTCTTGAAATCAGTGGCCACCATCAAGCCTGATATCCCTTGTCTTCTTTCCACCGAGGGAGCAGTAAAACACTATTCCCACCTAAAATTACACCAAGTTGAGCTGCGGCTGGGAAATGATCTGCTCTCTCGGGTGTATGGTTCAGGTAATAATGCTCTGTCGATGCATGAAAGTCTGTGCCAGCTCAAAGTGTAGCTGCAAAAAATCAAGTCTCAAATGTTCCTCAGCATGCCAAAATTGCCAGGGGGCTAGCCTCAATAGGGTTTCTCAAGTTGACTCCGAAGATGAAGAGCAGGATTAGCATCTAACCGTTTTTCCACTGGGGTTCGACGAATGAAATGAAATAGGTAAAATATTAAAGTAACACGTGAATAGAAAATGTGTTGTTTAAACGTTCAGTAAGACGTACATTAAGAGGGATTGTCAGTCCCATAGAGCTAATGCATTAGGTTTTGAATTACAACTTCCGCAGGTGTATTGCTTTGCCAAGTTAGCCATTTTTGCCCAGGTATTGGAATCAACATAACGTCGAAATGAAACAAATTTAAAACGAAAATGTTGTCTAGTTACTTAATTATATAATTTTGAATTTTTAAAATGCCAAAATATACAGCAGATGGCGCCACTATTTTAACCTTAATTAAAATGCCTTGAAAATGGAAAAATTTGGAGGTGGGGGGGGGGGGGTCTCCAAATTACGTACTGACTTTTAAGAGCGGATATCTCGAAAAATATACAAGACATTTAAACACTTGAGGGGTGCAACGTGTAGCAAATTTAATCAGCTTTCATTTTGTGCATTACAATTATTTCGCTAGAACGCATAGGTTTCGAGGTATAAGCGAAAAACCGAAAAATGGGACATTCAACCCCCCTTCAGCACAGGGGCGGGGACTTTTGATATGTATACGTTACTTGCCTTTTTTTAATAGAAAAAAAATTAGATTAAAAAAAAGGAAATAACTTTTTTTAAAAAATAACCTTATACAGCACTACTTTATTGGATTTTTATGAATTTTAAAAAAAAAACGCATCAAAATATTCCTATAATTTCTTTGCTTTTTTTTTTTTGGAACAAAAACCATTTTTCCCCCATAGACTTACCATTAGCAAGCCCGGTCGAAGGAGGACCGGATCTGGGGGTGATGAGCAGCCTTAACTATTCATGGTTTGATGTTTGGAAACAAACCTGCCCGTTTATGATTGGCCCGAAAATTCGCGGTCCCAGTCACTTCCGGTTTCATACTTCCGTTTCTGCTGTAGCGAATGCACGAGAGGAGTTTGTTTATTTACATACTTTTTTTTCGGTCTTTTTTAGTTTTTGTATTCATTTTTCGAAAATGTCTAGCGACTATTTTAAAAAGTTGGACTTTTTGACATCGATAAGGTATACCGAAAAGCTAAAAATCGGATCCATTGATCTACCTGATCCTTTAGAAATTGGTGTGAGGGACAGTGTTTTTTCGGATGATACGAGAGGCCCGATTTAACTTTTGGAGACATATATTTGTACCTTGTAGAAACCACTTGCCACTCCTTTTTGTTTATTAAACAAGTGACAAGTAATATTCAATCTATTAACCTTGTTATTCCCAATGATTTCATTTGGAATCACCAGTGAAAAAGGTATAGGTAATAATAAAAATATCAATTTCAGATAAACAGTACGATCTTAACATATTACAAAAAACTAGCTTTGATTTAATACCATTTATGACAAAGCATTGCTCACTTTTAAAAGCTTATAGTGGTTGCAAACTTTGTTGTCGACTACAAGAAATACACAAAATCTTTTCGAAGGTGACAGACGATCCATGAAAAAACCACAATCCAACCCCTGAGACCCTATTTGTGTTTCAAAGTCATGTTTTTTAAGCTGTACACCACCACCTAGACAAGAGCTAACTTTTATTACAAGATGTGGCACATGTACATGCCTATTTTAAAACCCAAGCCTGTTTCCCTGCGAAAAGCTGATCCTTTGACGAGGCCGGATCAAATGACACATTCTGGGGACATGTGGCGCTAAAACTTTGGATGTTTTCTATTTCTAGAGCCTGAAACCTTTCTTTTGATACCAAACACAATCAATTTGAGTTAGTATTTAAGCATCCAGCTGAAATTTTGGTTTTTATTCATGGCCTGTGTTAAATCTCACAAGGGTACCCAAACCTCACTGGGGACATATTTTGCCCAAACTGTTGTGGTATTAATGTTCTCTAGGCACAGACGAATCTTTTGATGTGTCACACTGTCAACTTCTGTGAGTATTTAGGCACACAGATCAAAATGTGGCTTTCGGTGCTCGACAAGGCCTCGTTCCATGTAAAAACCACACTCCAACCCCTGAGACCCTATTTGTTGTTTCAAAGTCTTGTTTTTTAAGCTGTACACCACCACCCAGACAAGAGCTAACTTTTAATACAAGATTTGGCAGATGTACATGCCTATTTTAAAACCCAAGCCAGTTTCCATGCGAAAAAACCGGTCCTTCGACGAGGCCATGTAAAATGACACATTTGCTCCCAAAACATTCTGGGGACATGTGGCGCCAAACCTTTTGACGTTTTCTATTTCTAGACATTAAAACCTTTCTTTTGATACCAAACACAATCAATTTGTGTTAGTATTTAAGCTTCCAGCTGAAATTTTGGTTTTTCTTCAAGGCCTGTGTTAAATCTCCCAAGGGGACCCAAACCTCACTGGGGACATATTTTGCCCCAAACTGTTGTGGTATTAATGTTCTCTAGGCACAGACGAATCTTTTGATGTGTCACACTGTCAACTTCTGTGAGTATTTAGGCACACAGATCAAAATGTGGCTTTCGGTGCTCGACAAGGCCTCGTTCCATGTAAAAACCACACTCCAACCCCTGAGACCCTATTTGTTGTTTCAAAGTCTTGTTTTTTAAGCTGTACACCACCACCCAGACAAGAGCTAACTTTTAATACAAGATTTGGCAGATGTACATGCCTATTTTAAAACCCAAGCCAGTTTCCATGCGAAAAAACCGGTCCTTCGACGAGGCCATGTAAAATGACACATTTGCTCCCAAAACATTCTGGGGACATGTGGCGCCAAACCTTTTGACGTTTTCTATTTCTAGACATTAAAACCTTTCTTTTGATACCAAACACAATCAATTTGAGTTAGTATTTAAGCTTCCAGCTGAAATTTTGGTTTTTCTTCAAGGCCTGTGTTAAATCTCACAAGGGTACCCAAACCTCACTGGGGACATATTTTGCCCAAACTGTTGTGGTATTAATGCTCTCTAGGCACAGACGAATCTTTTGATGTGTCACACTGTCAACTTCTGTGAGTATTTAGGCACACAGATCAAAATGTGGCTTCCTTGTTTTACAGTCAAAAATTAGTTTTAAATAATGATTCACTAGGAAATCGAAAATGGATTATTTATTTTTTTACAATATTGTATAAATAAAATATATTTAACTTCAATGAAGTGTTTGGAACAAATCACATTACTTAAAGTTGGTAACGGCGAATCGTTTGAATATCCACGTCGCTCTAAAGCTTTGGGGAATTTATACACTTTAATTAATAAAAGGATATTGGTTCCTACTCTCATTGAGCATTGAGGAACAGAGCAACAAGTGCCTGTTCTACTTTTATTCTTAACTCTGTTCATTATGTGTTTTAAAGAAAATGAAAACACACATGGGCGCTAGAAATGTAAACAAATATAGCAGACCGGAAGTAGAGTGGACTGCTTCCGGTAAAACGCAAACCGTAGCGCCCTCTCACCAACAACTCTCAGTGCAAACCATGAATAGTCTAAACAAAGTTATGAAGTCGAAAATGGTGTTCCAAAACTTTCCCTCTATAACTCTTCGTTGCCTGCACTATGTGCAGAAGCAATAAGCAAAACGAAGTAATGATTGTGGAGTGTTTGTGATAGCATATTGCTGTTTCCCTGGCAAGGGGATGTTGCAATTCAGAGATAAATTATGATACTTCATCTTTTAGATCACATTTAAAGAAATGTTTGGAAAATGGTCATTTTACCCTATTTCCTGAAACTGTGAAACGCACCTAAAGAAACAAAATGCAGGATATTCAGATGCAGGTGTACAGTGTGTGCAGGAGACCCTATGAAAAAGGTGATGAACAAAATTCCAATATGCGAATGGTGCAATGCAGTACCTGGAAGGAGTGGTGTCGGTAATTCTGATTTTTTATGTGTAATTATACATACTGTATTTTATATAATATATATTATCCAACATTTTATATAATTAATCATGAATATAAATAAATATTAAAATTTTTTTCCCCACCAACTTCAAGCTTGATGTATATCCAGATTATAACTTAAATTTTAGCCTCATTGAAATTTTTTAGATTATTAGCTTCCACACTACGTTTATAACGTAAAAAGTGGAAGGTTTTATAATCGTTCTGTCTGTCTGTCCGTCA
This sequence comes from Hylyphantes graminicola, assembly GCA_023701765.1. Taxonomy (NCBI): domain Eukaryota; kingdom Metazoa; phylum Arthropoda; class Arachnida; order Araneae; family Linyphiidae; genus Hylyphantes; species Hylyphantes graminicola. The sequence goes on from CM043120.1 coordinate 12,578,029, forward strand.
CCCACTTTCACAAAACGAACCGCAAGTCTCACAAACAAGTGGGATACGTCATTTTGAAGCAAAAAGTCAGTTTAGGCTACATTCCTAATTTCATTAAAAAAATTTAATTAGAAGTTTATTTAAAATTTAAATAACTAAAAAATTAATTTACATTAAAATAACATGCGAATTCCATTTTCATTCAATATTTTCACTGTTGCCATGACATCAAACGTACGAGAAACTTTTTTTTAAATTAAAATACAATTCTTAAAAAGAATATTTATTTTTGCGTAATAATTCAATTTGGATTGTTGTAATAGCATAATAAAGTTATTTTGATGGTTCGTTATATTTTTGGGAAGAAATAAGCATAACAAATTAGAAATTTGCATAAAAAATATGCAAATTTTCGCTTTTATTTTTAAAGCAACAATTTTACTAATTTATTTTTCGAAATGTAAACTAGTGACTGCAAAAATATATTTATTAAAAAAATTCATCACTTCTTCTTAGTTCAAAAAAATTGGCAAACGATAAAGATTAATTATCAAATCTGCAAAAGAAGATTAAAGAAAAATATTAGTTTTTGCTTATAAAAGTTTGAATTAGAACTAGCCAAAGGCCCTGTTTGGCGAATTTCCTTTTGAGGTATTAGCGTGTTTCCTGTTGAGCGTAAAATGTTGTGTGTGGAAGCAGTGTAAGTGACATATTCTGTAACAAACCAACTTGTTAAGTTTCATTTTCATTGTTACAAGGTCATCAATTTAATGTTATTCTTTCCTTTTTTTTTCTTTGTATCTTCATATTGTGTATAGAATTATTTTAAATTATTAGTGTACTAACGATACTACTGAAATATATGTATTTTTCATGATCAGTAAATATTTTTACATAGAGATCATGACAAAAGATTTATTATACAAAAAATATAAAATTTGTTTTATGTTGAAATTTTGTGTACCTTTCTTGCTTGAAAATTATCTGGCTTTTCAATCATTTAATAATTTATTTAGCTGTAGGAAATAAAATGTATTACACTATGCGGGCACAATGCTAGTCAAATTTAATGAACCTTTCATAACTTTATTTTTTTAGTACAATTTGCATTTTTTTTAATTTTAAAAGAAATTAAATAACTAAAATAAATTATTTTTTGTAAATGCTAACTGTTTTATTCATTATATTCGAAATAAATGGAAGAATTAAGCAAAATATCGATTTCAAAGAGAAAAGGGGTGATAGGGTGCTGGCCTCTGGTAACATATTGTTTAGTTCTCAGGCCTGCTTAGTCCTTATTTTATCAACCCATTGAAAGGATGAGTAAAATTAACCCAATCTGGGATGGATTCGAACCCCGTACATGTGGCATGGTTAAACAAAGCAACACCCATGAACCACTGGGATTTATTTAAAGGAATACTACTAATTAAATCAATGTGTTTAATATAATTTCAATAGTTTTCTATGATTGTCTATAAATTGCAATATTTTTAGTTTAGTTTGAAATATTGTTGAACTATAGAGCTACACGAGGGCTATGGGCGACGGGTATTTTAGAACCACAGTCAGATGACGAGCTGACATCTGAATAGGCACCCAACGCAACCGTTAAATCCAACATTGTACGCGGAGTCGGGACTTAGGAGCATATTTAACGTGCACTTCCTCTACACGGGGTATTATTATTCGTCGGATTTTTTTTGGCTGCACTGACCGGCTGGACCTTGGCTATACGAAACAGGCTTGACATACTTATATTAAAATTCATATTTCCAAAAATCCAATAAAATTAATTTAAATTAAAAATGCCTCTAGTATTCTGTTCCTCTGTATTCTTTACTTTCTTGCAAAAATAAAAGCAAACCTTTTAAGCGTAAAAAAATCGTCCGGTCGTCAAGAAAATTCGCTGTGGCTCTATAAGTAATTTCATTTTTTATAGCTGGTTTTTCAAAGTAACAATTTTTTTTCTAAAAAATGCATTTTTTAAACAAAAACCCCTAAGAATTGTGTCTCGATGAACAATAATTTTTTCCCTTTTCAATATATCCCTAATATTTTAGTTCATTGCTTTTAACAGCATTAGCACTGCAACGTTAGTAAAAGGAAATTTGGTTATCGTTAGTAGTTTTTATGAATTAATATTTTGCTTAACGGCGTTTTACTCCCTAACTTAACAACATAATAGCTAAAAATGCATTTAAGATGAGTTTGTATTCTCAATTTTTTTCTGTATATTTTAACGATATACGTGTTAAAATTATATTTATAAGCTTATTAAAAATTGCTTTTCAAAAAATTTATCTAGAATGTCGGTGTATAACTTAAAAGGCTTATGTTTTTCCAGCATCATCAGTTCGTTTTATCCCAATTCCCCATGGCTAGCCTTGTCTGAACGGAGAGCTGAGCAATCATAACACGCCTGCTGCCACCACCCCTGTCTGTGTGTAATGTCTGAAAAAACATATTCCTTTGTTTGGCCAATTAAATCCTAGATGGCACTACTATTTTTGCAATTCTCTTACTACTCTTTGAGGTAAAGGGCAGGGAGGCGCCTTGTGGTCTGAGTAGCGATCTACGAATCGGAAGGTCCTGCGTTCGAAATCTGGTCGCTGAACACTCACCGTGTATATGCGGAGCAGTTGCTCGTTAAATCTGTTGGGTCCGAAAGTTCTGTGGGCGAACATTGCGCAGTTTCCCACTGGTACAGGTTCCTGGAGACTATTTCCTTCCCCTTCAGGAACATGTCTAAATTGTGGAGGTGGACGTGATAGATGGCAGCATCTATCACGTATATGTGTTCAGGTGAGTGTGTGTGTGTTTTGTGACTGTCTTACTTGACGAAGGTTTATAAGGGGCTCTCTCAGCAAGCACACAAGCCTGAAAATATATGTATATCAACCAACCAACCATCTTTGACGTTATTAAAGATTTCGTTTTGTGGATGTGAAGTCGCAAGGACCGCTGAACTGAAATGAAGTAATATCATTGTTTATTTTTTGCTGATAATCTCTTAGATTTAGTCATAGCGTTGACTTTATAAAATAACTAATTTTACTTAATATTTGCTTAGTTAAATACTAATATTTCCCGATTCTTCCTAGTCGTAATTCGTCCCCACGAAACACGTAGGTTTTCGAATGCCAATTACCTGTTGTCAATCTAAATCTATAAGACACGAAATATGAATGTGTTTTCCATGCACGATGCTGCCCGTGAGGGCGACCTTTGTAGGGTGAGGCAACTCATCGAAGAGGGAGTGTCCGTGGACAGCCTCAACGAAGAGGGACAGACACCTCTGCACTTGGCAGCTATGTATGGTCAGTACGAAGTGGCGGGACTGCTCATCAACAGTAAGAGTGACCTCGACATCAAGGATCGTCGTGGTCGTACACCTGTGAGGGTGGCTGCTGAATACGAATATAAGGATATTGTAGATCTCCTTCTTCATCGTGGAGCCCAAGTCAACTGCGTTGATGACGATGGGTGGACTCTCCTTCACTGGACCTCTTCTGTGACTGGTTGGACGGACATCGTGCGTGTTATTCTGGATAATGAAGAAGCAGACGTCAATGCTGTAGACCAAGATGGGCTAACTCCTCTCATGTGGGCTACAGGTAGCGGGAACGAAGAGATCGCAGCCCTCCTCATCCAAGCCGGAGCAGACGTCAACAGAAGTGATGTAAGGAAGAGGACTGCCCTTCATTGGGCTGTTGTGTTACGCCACACGAGAGTGATCCAGGTGCTTCTGGAGAAGGAGGGACTGGATCTCAGCCCTCAAGATGTCGATGGTAACACGCCTTTGCATCTCGCTTGCCGGATTTCCCCCTGTCGAGAGGCCGTAAAGCCGCTCTTGGACGCTGGCGCTGACACCAACGTGAAAAACAATCAAGGTAGAACTGCTCTTAGCCAAGGTATTTTCGAAAAGAATTTAACCCACGAGGAAATCAGGTTGTTTGTACAAAAAGAGGCCTTTTTGGAGAACTGTGATTACGAGTGCGTATCCCAGAACCGTTTTCTCAAAGAGGAAGTTCTGAAGGATGTGGAATTATGCACCCAATCTGTTGTGAATAAGTTCAACCGTCAGTCCTTGCCTGCTTTAAACAGCAATCCTTACTTTGCTAGAAGGCTCCCAAATGTCAATAACTTTGAATTAGTAGCTCAACATATTGATGAAGTGGAAAACTTGGTAAAGTGTGAGATAGAGAAGAACACCTTCTGCAATGTGGTCAAGGTGCACCCAATATCTCTAAGTACCCGTTGTGTTCTATCTCTAATAACTTTCCAGTCAGACAAGAAGCAAGCCAATTCATTATTTTAAAAAATTCATAACTAAACTGCATAATATCCTTTTAAATCAATAATTGTATTAAATTAACGTTGAACCTATATTTCATATTATAAAATATGTTATTTGTTGTTTAGTAGTTAATGCATATTTTTTGTAAATCATTTATTAACATTTTATTCTTAAGAGGGAAATTCTTCTATTGTTATTATATTACACAACATATTTAGCTTCACCCTTAGTTCTTCTATACCTCTCCCGACCTTAAGTTTGCAGTACACAAATGTTCTACGAGAAAGAGGGTAAATAGTTCCCATTTTTGAGGGCGAAAATCGAATACAAAAAGGTATTTAACATTCAATAAACAAATTCATTTGTTATTTCAAGACATAAATTTATTATTTTTATTAGTTTAGCTTCAGTTAGAGTTATATTTTAATTGTTTTTTTCCTTCGATTTTGACGTAACAGGGCGCACGAATATCAGGCTCAAATTATCAACCAATCGGAGCAGGCGAAGCTTCGGCGCCAGCCGCGTTGTTTACGCAAATTCCTACGCGTAGTACATTTCTCTGCTGCAAACTTAAGGTCGGTTTTGGTATAGGTTCATATTAATGTTTAAAGCTAAAATGTTTAGATTGTAGCTTGTAACTTTATGGGTTTTTTTTATTGTGTCAAAGAGTTTGTAGTATGTGAACAAAATTTCCTCTTATTGTATCTTCATGTCTGCAAATTCTTATTGTACCTTCATGTCTGTAATCCCAATTTGTTTGGCGTGATGGAAATGCATCAGTTAGAAATAAGTTTAAATATAATCATGCTTATTCAACAGGCTGTTGTATTTGTTAATACTAGTTTTTTTCGCTTAATAAGAATCATAAACTCGACAATTTTACTTTAAGCTTGATCTGAATTTTTATTTGTCTTGGTCAATAGATTTTTCTAACACTGCATGCCTTCCCTTTTATTATGCTATTTGGTGCATTGCTTTTTCTCAATTGAATTAATGTTACACTAGAGCTACCCTATTGTTTATTACATTAGATCGAGGGTTCCCAACCGGTGGTATGCGTACCACTGATGATACACAGGAAATTTTCAGGTGGTATGCGTGAGTGATGTGAGCAACATTATGCTACTTGTTTTGTTATCATTTGTTACGAGTTAATTGTGGGTGGATTTTCTGAGCTATTGTACGTAAAAAATAAGCAAAAAAGCAGAATAAGTGTTGAAGAAGACTTTCCCTATGTTGATAATTTAATCACAGGCAAACATCAAGTTTTTCACTAATGACTATAAAAATTTATTTTATATACATTAGTTTTTTTGCTGAGTTTTTACTATTTTTTTATTTGTATGTTTTTAGACTTATGGGTATATAAAAAAAATTGCAATTTAATACCATTTTATTTTTTTAATTCTCCTCTATTATAAGCACATTATAAATAAACAAATATCTAACCATTAAATGTGAAGTTTTCTCAAGAATTTGATTCCAAAAAAGCCTTTGAACACTTTTAGAAGAATGTAGGTTTATTAAAGTATTTAGGTCTGGTGGTACGCCGTTTCAAAAAGTCAAGTGGTACGCAGGTGCGAAAAGGTTGGGAACCCCTGCATTAGATTAACAGCACACTACATATTTACGAGGGCATTCATTTTTTATTCTTATATTTATTAGTTATGGCAGTGATTTGACGTTATGTTAGTTCTACTACACATGGGTATTAACTTATTTATTCCTTGACATTGAGTTAACATAACACTAGAGCTACTCGAGGGCATTGATATTGCGCTACTCTAGAGCAACACATGGGTATTTATACATTCTTATAATAGAATTAACGCCACACGAAAGCTACACAGGGGCATTTATTTATTCATTCATTTTTTAAATAAAAATTATTAGTTATGTTTGGAACTATATTCAATTTATGTTGAACCAATTTTGTGTTAATTTTATTACTTTTTTTACTTCATATATTTATATTGCATTATCAAATTAAATGGGTCATTATTGGTAAAACACACATATCGAAAATTTAAAAAAATCAATAACTATAGTGCAGTTTCATTAATGTACACTCAATCAATCAAAATCAATTTTCTGACACGTTAAATTTTACTTATATGTGTTTGGTAATAAATATTTGTTTTAAAAGTTAATAGAAATAGTGTTAGTTGAATAATTAAATTTAATGTCAATTAATATAAGTTATTTAAATTATGCCCTATATTCAAAAAATTCGATAATTTTCATGTAGTATATAATTCGTCATACCTACAGTTCCCTTCAAAGATTTCTAAAAGCGTTTAACCTTAATAAAATCATAAAAAAATTACATTAACTCTAAAAAAACTAAATTTCGACAATTCAGGGAAGTTGGAAGTAGTTTTTGATTCGACACCAGTTGATATTCAAATATTTCAAGAATACCATAGGAGTAAGTTTTTATTATTATTTTTACAGTAACGTGTTTTTACATTTTATTTTATGGTTGTAGTTATGGTGTATATAACGAAGTCGGAAACCTTTTGAAAATAATGTGAAGATAAATTTTTTATTGTTTTGCAAAAAATTCTTATTTTGCTTCCGAACGGCCTGGAAATGGGGAAAAAATTAATGGTTTCTCAATCATAATTTTTTTTTAAATACCATAATTGTTTAAATAATCAAAATCGGGTTCATGTTTAAAAGGATATCAAAATTATTTACTTAATAAAAAAAATGCGCAATATCAATGAAAATTAATTTACAAAATTTTGAAATTTATCTTTATTACTACTAGAACTAGAAAGAAAAGTTAAACTGGGGAATAAAAAATGGTGAAAGTCGATACTTACGCTAAGAAAACTATTTCTTTCCAAAAATTAGATCGCATTTGCGAAGTTGTGTATGAGGTCGCCAGAGGTCCAGAAAGCAGCAGCGGTCTTTTTATACCCTTCCTTAACTACCTATCAGGTACAGAAGGCAGGCAAAACCTGCACCTTGAGGTGGTATGGGGCTCCACCGAAAGAGGCCTTCCTCAATGCTACAGGTATAATTCATTCTTGAAATCAGTGGCCACCATCAAGCCTGATATCCCTTGTCTTCTTTCCACCGAGGGAGCAGTAAAACACTATTCCCACCTAATATTACACCAAGTTGAGCTGCGGCTGGGAAATGATCTGCTCTCTCGGGTGTATGGTTCAGGTAATAATGCTCTGTCGATGCATGAAAGTCTGTGCCAGCTCAAAGTGTAGCTGCAAAAAATCAAGTCTCAAATGTTCCTCAGCATGCCAAAATTGCCAGGGGGCTAGCCTCAATAGGGTTCTCAAGTTGACTCCGAAGATGAAGAGCAGGTTTAGCATCTAACCGTTTTTCTACTGTGGTTCGACGAATGAAAGGAAATAGGTAAAATATTAAAGTAACACGTGAATAGAAAATGTGTTGTTTAAACGTTCAGTAAGACGTACATTAAGAGGGATTGTCAGTCCCATAGAGCTAATGCATTAGTTTTTGAATTACAACTTCCGCAGGTGTATTGCTTTGCCAAGTTAGAAATTTTTGCCCTCGTACGGGAATCAACATAAAGTCGAAATGTGAACAAATTTAAAACGAAAATGTTGTCTAGTTACTTAATTAAAAAATTTAGAATTTTTAAAATGCCAAAATATACAGCAGATGGCGCCCTTGAAATGCCTTGAAAATGGAAAAATTTGGAGGTGGGGGGGGGGTGTTTTCTCCAAGTTACGTACTGACTTTTAAGAGCGGATATCTCGAAAAATATACAAGATATTTAAACACTTGAGGGGTGCAGCGTGTAGCAAATTTAATCAGCTTTCATTTTGTGCATTACAATTATTTCGCTAGAACGCATAGGTTTCGAGGTATAAGCGAAAAACCGAAAAATGGGACATTCAACCCCCCTTCAGCACAGGGGCTAGGGGCGGGGACTTTTGATATGTATACCTCTTAAACTAGTCTAAAAAAAGTTATGAAGTCAAAAATTGTGTTCCAAAACTTTCCCTCTTCGTTACCTGGACTCAGAGGTGCCGATCCCCCCCAGGTACAATGACGCCCCCCCCCCCAGAATTTTTTGAATCCCCCCCCCCCCCCAAAAAAAACCGCTGTAGATTTTATATTTATATAGGTGAGTACCTACCTAAGTAATTTACACCATACTGTGTATATATATATAGGAATCATTGCGATGTATACATGAAACTTTATAGTAAAATAATATTTTAAATACCATCGAATTGGGTAACTTTGTCCTATGAAATAAAACCCTGACTTTCCTAAAGTACCCTCTACCCTAAAGTACTGACTTTCTTCTTGAATATTTTTCTACTGATAGGTCAACGCAGAGTTGTCCCTAATTGAAAAAGGGAATCACACTTTTAATAGCTTTTATAATACGGAATTACAACTTATTTTTAATTTTCCTTTAAATAGATTTTCTTTACAGCAAAAGCTATCGGAAATCTATAAGGTATTGGTAAAAGTTCCGCTCAAAATATATGTAATTATATTCTTTTTTTAATCCATAAAAATAGCCGGACACGTGAGATCCAAGGTGCACATTAAAAAATAAACAATGTTTTTCATTATTAATATTGATCAATATTTTTGGGGCCCAAAAGTGTTTTAAGTGCAAAATTTGAAACTAAAATTATCAACAATATCAAATATAATTAACTTTCTCAGTATTTGCATCCTTTAAAATTCTTTAGTATCCTTTCTTTATTCGCCTAAACTTCTGAAGGAAACAGACGTATAAACTCGTTAAAAAAGTTTATAAGAGGGTCTCTGACCAAGCACACAAACCTGAAAATACATGTCAAACAACCAACCAACCCGTGAAATGACTGTTTTACCAGCAACACACATAATTTTTAAAAATTTAATAATTTTATTAAATTCCAAAACTTAAAGCATGGGGGATTCTACCAAGGTTTATAACCACCTACTACATAAATATAATTTTTTAATTAAGAAATTAAATTTTCAGTTAAAATTTTAATTTAAATCACAAGCAGAGAAAACAAGTTTACATTTCTGCCAATTTGCTTTTTCAGAGGGTTAACAAGATTTAAATATTCAAATTATATAATTTCGAATATCTTACCAGAATCACTTCCATAATACTTCAAAATAAACTCTTGGAGTATTTATAGTACAGTGCATTTTAACTTCATTTAGTTTAAAATAGATCAAATAGTATGCATTTAATAAAGGTGTACCTTTGATGATTCCCCTCCGTTTCGAAATCAACTATCTACAAAAAAAACTTATAACAACACTTCTAAGCGGGAAAATTGCACAAATGTCATTGGTTAAAAAGAAATATGCTGGAGTCATCATTTAATCGAATTGTATATGTTGTATAAGTGTTATACAGACTGCAGACAGCAAGGCAGCTGCTGTAGTTCCCGCCACCCTTATTTGAAACACTTTAGGGATGGACCGCCGTTGTAAAACACCGGTTTTTTTGGAAAAACCGCCATCCCTTCCGCTTCTTATTTGGTTGGCGGCTAGCATTGTGTTTTGTCTCTGCTTAAAGAAGTGATGGGTTGTTTATGGGTAATACATGTCAGAAAGATTCGTTAGGCCTACGCGATGTTCTATTTATGATCTTCTTTCTGTAATGTTCTTTAAGTATTTTGGTTACCATTTTTGATTCGTGAAGGTTGCGGGGGGGGGCATGGGTGAAAGTACTCCGTATTTATACGGATTTCCGTAAAAATTTTATTTTCAAATATGGAAACATGACGGAAATATTTTTCTGAAAAGCTCTGCACCTGTATCAAATACACACTTTCCACAATTTAAAAATTGTTGGCTATTTTGTAATACAAAATATTTAATTCTGTGATTGGAACATTCGAACGGTGACATCACACAACGGATCATGACGTCACTTTTCATTTCTGCGGGACTGTTGTTTTACTTCGGATGGCGCCCCTCTCATTATTCCAACACAACTACGCATGGGCAATGCATGTTGTCGGGGATTGTTTATTCAAAATCAAATAGAGAGAATGATTCAGTTTTGTTTTGTCTGTTGTTAGAATTTTGAACTCGCTTTATGATGTTATTTTGTTTGTGATACATGAGGAACGTTGTTAGAATTAGCGATGGTTGATTTTCGCCATGTTCGTAATCCGGAGTTGTTGTTCTTTGGTTTTTCTTTATAAGCCAAATGATTGATCATATTTTAGAATTTATACAAGGAACGATGTATTAATAATGATAATGGTCCCAAATTTAAATGAAATGAGATGGTAAATACGCTTATTTTGAAATTCTTTCTAGTCATGTCATTAGTTTGGAATGAAATAGTTCTTGAAATATGGAATTTTACTGATGGAGAAGTTTTAAAAGTTAAAAATCAGGGAATAAGAAATCAATGGAGATTTGCTTGGTTGGATGAAAATATGCCTAAAATAGCGAAAGTCGTTCGTGGTACGAAATTCGGACGGTACATAACATATTTTTTTTCCTCCCTCCCCCCCCCCCCATCCTCTTAGAGAAGTTTTCAGTATTTGGAACTTCACCTTACTTTCACCCATGGGGGGGGGAGGGTAATGCCCCCCCCCCCTCTCCTTGAAGTCTGGGGGGGAGATGATTATAAAGAACAAGTATTTGTTAGAGTGGTATCTTAGACAAAATAAGCCATTTACATTGGAAATTTTCGAATTTTTTTCGACCCCCCCCCCTAAAATTTCCATGACGCAGTCTGCGTCGCTGCCCCCCCTTGTAGGCACCCCTGCCTGGACTAAGTGCAGAAGCAAGCAAAACGAAGTAATTATTGTGGAGTGTTTGTGATAGCATTTGCTGTTTCCCTGGCAAGGGGATGTTGCCCTTCAGAGATAAATTATGATACTTCATCCTTTAGATCACATTTTAGAAATGTTTGGAAAATGGTCATTTTACCCTATTTCCTGAAACTGTGATACGCACGGAAAGAAACAAAATGCAGGATATTCAGGTGTACAGTGTGTGCAGGAGACCCTGTTAAAAAAGGTGATGAACAAGATTCGAATATGCGAATGGTGCAATGCAGTACCTGTAAGGAGTGGTGTCGGTAGTTCTGATTTTTTTGTGTGCAATTATACATACTGTATTTTATATAATATAGATTATATATCATTTTATATAATTAATCATGAATATAAATAAATATTTAAAAAAAATGTTCCACCAACTTCAAACTTGATATATATCCAGATTATAACTTAAATTTTAGCCTCATTGAAAATTTTACATTATTAAGTTTCATTTTCGTTGTTACAATGTCATCAATTTAATGTTATTCTTTCCTTTTTTAAAATTTTTTTTCTTTGTATCTTCATATTGTGCATATAATTATTTTAAATTATTAGTGTACTAACGATACTACTGAAATATATGTATTTTTCATGATCAGTAAAAATTTTTACATAAAGATCATGACAAAGAATTTGTTTTATGTTGAAATTTTGTGTACCTTTCTTGCTTGAAAATTATCTGGCTTTTCAATCATTTAATAATTTATTTAGCTGTAGGAAATAAAATGTATTACACTATGCGGGCACAATGCTAGTCAAATTTAATGAACCTTTCATAACTTTATATTTTAGTACAATTTGCATTTTTTTAATTTTTAAAAAGAAATTATATAATTAAAATAAATTATTTTTTGAAAATGCAAACTGTTTTATTCATTATATTCGAAATAAATGAAGAATCAAGCAAAATATTGATTTCAAAGAGAAAAGGGGTGATAGGGTGCGGGCCTTTGATAACATTGTTTAGTTCTCAGGCCGGCTTAGTCCTCATTTTATCAACCCATTGAAAGGATGAGTAAAATTAGCCCTATCTAGAATGGATTCAAACCCCGTAATGTGGCATAGTAAAACCAAGCAACACCTCTCAGCCACTAGGATTTATTATAAGGAATACTACCAATTAAATCAATGTGTTTAATATAATTTCAGTAGTTTTCTTTGATTGTCTATAAATTGCAATATTTTTAGTTTAGTTTGAAATATTGTTGAACTGTAGAGCTACACGAGGGCTATTTTAGAACCACAGTCAGGTGACGAGCCGACATCTGAATAGAGTCACCCAACGCAACCGTTAAGTCCGACATTGTACGCAGAGTCGGGACTTAGGAGCAGATTTAACATGCACTCCCTCTACAGGGGGTAATAATCGTCGGACTTTTTTGGCTGCACTGACCGGCTGGACCTTGGCTATAAAAACTGGCTTGACATACTTATATTAAAATTCATATTTCCAAAAATCCAATAAAATTAATTAAAGTTAAAAATGCCTCTAGTAGTCTGTTCCTCTGTATTCTTTAATTTCTTGCAAAAAAAAGCAAATCTTTTAAGCGCAAAAAGAATCGTCCGTCGTCAAGAAAATTCGCTGTGGCTCTGTAGGTAATTTCATTTTTTTTATAGCTGGTTTTTCAAAGTAATAATTTCTTTCTAAAAAATGCATTTTTTAACGAAAACCCCAAAGTATTGTGTCTCGATGAGCAATAAATTTTCCCTTTTCAATATATCCCTTATATTTTAGTTCATTGTCTTTAACAGCAGTAGCACTTTAACGTTAGTAAACGGAAATTTGGTAATCGAAATAGTTTTCAGGAATTAATATTTTGCTTAACGGTGTTTCACTCCCTAATTTAACAACATAATAGCTAAAATTGTATTTAAGAGGAGTTTGTATTTTCGATTTTTTTTCTGTATATTTTAACGATATACGTGTTAAAATTATATTTATATGCTTAATAAAAATTGGTCTTCAAAAAAAAAAAAAAAAAAAAATTCGTGAATGTCGGTGGATAACTTAAAAATGTTGTGTTCTTCCAGCATCATAAGTTCGTTTTATACCGACGGCTAGCCTTGCCTGACCGGTGAGCTGAGCCATCATAACGCCCCTACTGCCACCACCTCTGTCTGAGAAAACATGTTCATTAGTTTGTGTTTAACTTATTAAATATAAATGATACGAGTTTGTTTGGCCATTTAAATACTAGATGGCACCACTGTTTTGCCATTCGCTTTTTAAGATTTCGTTTTGCGGATTTGTTGGTAGACATATATATTTTCAGGCTTGTGTGCTTGGTCGCAAGGACCCGCTTATAAACCATCGTCAAGTAGGACAACACAAGACACATACAAACACATATGACAGATGTTGTCATCTGTCTCCACCTCCGCAATTTAGACTTGTCCTTGAAGGGGAGGAAAATTTTCTCCAGGGAACTGTACCCATGGGAAACTGTGCAATGACCTCCCACAGGACTTTCGGACCCAACAGATTTAACGAGCACGTACTCCGCATATTCTCGACAAACACAAACATCCATGCCTGAACGGGATTCGAACCCGGACCAAGCAGCTCCAGAGGCTTAAGCCTTAACCACTACGCCGCTGGATCGGGTCGTTTTGTGGATGTGAAAAGGACCGCTGAACTGAAATGAACTAATATAGTTGTTTATTTTTTAGATTTAGTCATAGCGTGCCGATCCGGCGGCGTAGTGGTTAAGGCATTGGCCCCTGGAGCCTGGAGCTGCTAGGTCTGGGTTCAAATTCCGTTCATTCATGGATGTTTGTGTTTGTCGAGTATATGCGGAGTACGTGCTCGTAAAATCTGTTGGGTCCGAAAGTCCTGTGGGCGGTCATTGCGCAGTTTCCCATGGGTACAGGTCCCCGGAGAAAATTTCTCTCCCCTTCAGGGACAGTTCTAAATTGCGGAGGTGGCCACAGATGGCATCATCTGTCATATGTGTTTGTTTGTGTCTTGTGTTGTCCTACTTGACGATGGTTTATAAGCGGGTCCTTGCGACCAAGCACACAAGCCTGAAAATATATGTCTACCAATCAAGCAACCAACCAAGTTAGTCTTAGCGTTGACTATATAACATAACTAATTTTACGCAATATTAGCTTAGTTAAGTTAAATACTAATATTTCCCGATTCTTCCAGTCGTAATTCGTCCCCGCGAAACACGTAGGTTTTTGAATGCCAATTACCCGTTGTCTATCTAAATCTATAAGACACGAAATATGAATGAGTTTTCCATGCACGATGCTGCACGTGAGGGCGACCTTTGTAGGGTGAGGCAACTCATCGAGGCAGGAGTGTCCGTGGACAGCCTCGATGAAGAGGGACTCACCCCTCTGCACTTGGCAGCTTGGTATGGTCAGTACGAAGTGGCGGAACTGCTCATCAACAGCAAGTGTGACCTCGACATCAAGGATTGTCTTGGTCGTACACCTGTGATATTTGCTGCTCAAAACGTATATAAGGATATTGTAGATCTCCTTCTTCATCGTGGAGCCCAAGTCAACTGCGTTAATGACTTTGGGTGGACTCTCCTTCACTCTGTCTCTTCTAGGACTGGTTGGGCGGACATTGTGCGTGTTATTCTGGATAATGAAGAAGCAGACGTCAATGCTGTAGACCAAGATGGGGAAACTCCTCTCATGTGGGCTATAGATAGCGGGAACGAAGAGATCGCAGCCCTCCTCATCCAAGCCGGAGCTGACGTCAACAGAAGTGATGTAAGGAAGAGGACTGCCCTTCATTGGGCTGTTGTGTTACGCCACACGAGAGTGATCCAGGTGCTTCTGGAGAAGGAGGGACTGGATCTCAACCCTCAAGATGACAGTGGTGACACGCCTTTGCATGTCGCTTGCCGGAATTTCCTCTGTCGAGAGGCCATAAAGCAACTCTTGGAAGCAGGCGCTGACACCAACGTGAAGAATAATCAAGGTAGAACTGCTCTGAGACAAGGTATTTTGGGAAAGAATTTAACCCACGAGGAAATCAGGTTGTTTGTACAAAAAGGGGCCTTTCTGGAGAACTGTGATTACGAGTGCATATCCCGGGACCCTTTTCTGAAAGAGAATGTTCTGAAGGATGTGGAATTATGCACCCAATCCGTCGTGAACAAGTTCAACCGTCAGTCCTTGCCTGCTTTGAACAGCATTGCTCACTTTGCTAGAAGGCTCCCAAATGTCAATAACTTTAAATTAGGAGCTCGACATATCGATGAAGTGGAGAACTTGGTCAAGTGTGAGATAGAGAAGAACACCTTCTGTAAAGTGGTCAAGGTGCACCCAATATCTCTAAGTGCCCTCTGTGTTCTATCTCTGATAACTTTCCAGTCAGGCAAGAAACGAGCTGCTTTTCCAGATTTCGATCATTCACCATTTAAAAAAATTCATAACTAAACTGCATAATTGCCTGGTACAGCTAGCGTATCGGGGCCACGATCGACGGGGTACTAGCGTTTTTTTTTTAAAAAGAATATAACAGCTCGGGGGGCCACAATCGACGGCCCGGAGGATTGCCGAATAGCCACAATCGACGGCCCGGAGGGGGTACCAGCGGTTTTTTTTAAGAATATCACGGCCCGAGAATTCGCCAAATAGCATTATGGCCCCGATACGCTAGGTGTTCCTTGCCTTTTTTCAATTAGAATTCTATTAAATTAATGTTGAACCTATATTTCATATTATAAAATATGTTATCTGTTGTTTAGCACCTAATGCATATTTTTTTAATTCATTTATTAACATTTTATTTTTAATAAAGTAATTTTTATATTGTTATCACACAACATATTTAACTTTTCCCTTAATATGTCATCATAGTTCTTCTTGGTTCATATTAATGTTTAAAGCTAAATGGTTACATTGTAGCATATAACTATGACGGTTTTTCGATTATGTCAGAGAGTTTGTAGTATGTGCAAATGCATCCTTTGTGTTATTTTTCCCCTTTTTTGCAAATTATTACTGTATCTTGATGTCTGTAATCTGAAATTGTCATGATTTAAATCATGATGGCATAAGTTAGAAATTACGTTAATCATATGATCAGGCTTATTGAACAGGATGTTGTGTTTGTTAATATTAGTTTTTTTTTTCCTTTAATAAGAATCATAAACTCAACAATTTAATTTGCTTAGTCTGAATTTTTATTTGCCTCGGTCAATAGATTTAATTCTGCATGCACATTGCATTTTATTATGCTATTTGGTGCATTGCTTTTTCTCAATTGAAATAACGTTACACTAAAGCTACGCTATTGTTTATTTCATTAGATAAACAGCACACTAGATATTTACGAGGGCATTTATTTATTTATTCATATATTTATTAGTAATGGATGGCATTGAATTGACGTTATTCTGGGGCTACACATGGGTATTAACTTATTTATTCTTATACATGGAGTTAACGTAACACTAGAGCTACTCGAGGGCAGTGAATTTTTGTTACGCTAGAACAACACAGGGTTATTCATCCTTGAAATTGAATTAACACCACAGGAAAGCTACACTGGGCTTTTATTTATCCATTCGTTTATTTTTTTTATTATAATGTTTGGAACTATATTCAATTTATGTTGAACCAATTTTGTGTTAATTTTATTACTTTTTTTACTTCATATATTGCATTATCAAATTAAATGGGTCATTATTTTTAAAACACACGTACCCAAAATTTAAAAAAAAATTGTAGTTCAGTTTCATCAATGTTCACTTTTAAAATCAATTTTCTGACACGTTAAATTTTACTTATGTGAGTTTGGTTATAAATATTTGTTTTAAAACTTCCATAGAAGTAATGTTAGTTAAATAATGAAATTTAATGTCAATTAATGTGAGTTGTTAAAATTATGCCCAATGTTCAAAAATGCAATAGTTTTCATGCAGTATAATTCATCATACCTACCATTTCCTTCAAAGATTTCTAAAAGCGTGTAACCTTAATAAAAAATCATAAAAAAAATTTACATTAAACTTTTAATTTGTTGTCAATAAGATTAATACATAATATTTTTAATTTACAAAGTTTTATCTAAAAAAACTAAATTTCGACAATTCAGGGAAGTTTGAAATTGTTTTTGATTAGACACCAGTTGATATTCAAATATTTCAAGAAGAATACCATAGGAGTAAGATTTTATTATTTTTACAGTAACGTTTTTATTTTTATTTTATGGTTGTAGGTGTGGTGTATATATAACGAAGTCAGGAACCTTTTGAAAATGAAATGAAGATACATTTTTTTGATTGTTTTTGCAAAAAATTCTTATTTTGCTTCCGAACGGCCTGGAAATGGGGAAAAAAATTGGTGGTTTCTCAATCATAATTTTTTTTAAATACCATAATTGTTTAAATAATCAAAATTGGGTTCATTTTTAAAAGGATATCAAAATTATTTACTTAATAAAAAAATGTGCAATATCAATGAAATTTCATTTATAAAATTTTGAAATTTATCTTTATTACTAACTAGATCTAGAAAGAAAAGTTAAACTGGGGAATAAAAAATGGTGAAAGTCGATACATACGCTAAGAATTAAACTACTTCTTTCCACAAATCAAATTCTTGGATGTCAATATGAAAATGAAAAGTGTTTCAATTTCAGGCGGAAAGGTACTGGCAAAAAATACGAAGTAATAGAAATAATTTAGTGGGAGAAAAAAAAATGTTGCATCGGCCGGGAATCGAACCCGGGCCGCCCGCGTGGCAGGCGAGCATTCTACCACTGAACCACCGATGCTTGATAGAAATGTCGAAAACAACCGAAAAATTAATAGTTATTATTTCGTAATGTTTATTGGAATTATAATTTTAGTTTTTTCATAAAAAAGAAAATAATTAATTGCTTTTTATTTCAAAAGTTTGTGACATTTTGCTTTTTTTTTTCACTCTCCATTTTGAGCCAATCCCAATATATAAAAAGAAATTTTTTTAGCTATTTTGTCAATGTATTTGAACCCACAATAGAAATGTAGCTTTATTAAGGAAAATAAAAATGCAAATTTCATTTATTTTTTTCTTGTTTACATGATTCTAATAAAGAGAAGATTTTTTATACAAATTTTTAATGTAATGCTAAAGATCGAGTTTGGAACGTGGGCCTGTGGCGCAACGGATAACGCGCCTGACTACGGATCAGGAGATTCCAGGTTCGAATCCTGGCAGGCTCGGTTTTCTTTTGCCTGCTATTTCAAATGAAATTTTTTATTTTAATTTTGTAATTCAGCAAAAAACTATTACTGTTGAGACCTGTTTGTTTTGAATTCCATTAATTTTATATGACAAGTAATTATTGCTGTATTTTTTAAAAATTTCAATAATTAATAATTTTATGAATACATTTAATTACTAATTAAATTAAATTTGACATGTTAAATAACCTTAAATTCATTTATCAATATATTTAAAAATAATTTAGAACTAAATTTGAAAATGGAATCATTCAGAATTGGGTAACTTCATCTCAGTCACAGAAATTTTTTGAAATTTCATTGGGCCTGATTTCCGACAGGCAAACGGTACACGTGGCCAGGGTACTTTTTAATCTGAAGTAAACCAAAAATTAAATTATGAACATGAACTAAAGTTTAGGGGAAGGTGTTGTACCTATTGTTCCTTTGACCACCCAGGCTGTGGGGCCCTGTAACAATATTTTATATAAATTAGTCTATTTCAGGCCCGGACTGGCCCATCGGCCCTCGGGCCGGTGCGCCTTTTTCAAAAAAAAAAAAAAAAAAACCTTTTGAATAAATTTTTTTAAACTTACTTAATGGTGGAAAATGTTCAGTTACAGAACATTCACAGGTAACCACCATGGCTTGACGCCTTAACGCACACGACAGTATCAATTGTAATTATAAATTTTAAATGGAACATTTTTTGATAAATATTAAAAACAGATCTTAATAAGGCGCCTTCTCCCATACACACAAGCGCCAAACGGCTTCCTATATATATATAACACGTACATTTCCCAATATATTATTAATCTTGGGTGCTGATGGATATAAAAAAAATCAAAGCACCAAGAAGTATTGGGATGCCTATATGATATCACTCACATACCAAAAATTTAATTGATACATAATTTAATTTTCCGAGTAAAATTCATGTGGTTTCGTTAGTAAAACAGCGCAATTGTGGCGATTAAGGCGTCATATGCCACTGATGAAACCTTCCAAGGTTCAACCCCTCGCCTAAAACGGCGTCAAGGAGTATTAGGGCGCCTTTAATTTCACACACCGTTTTTAGACTTCGTGTATATATTTCTCAATTTTCTGAGTAAAATAGCGCCCTGTATATGAGACTGGTGCAAGCTAAAGATGTTGTGGTCTACGCAGTCCTGACGCCGCGGGTTAAGTTGGGTGCCAGGTTAGGTTTCGGCCACATCACTTGACCACGTTCCTAAAATGCGAGACTCATTGCCATCGCCCAGCCCCAGAGTATCTCTAGTGCAGCATTCGCAATAAAACTAAATTTTAGTAAAAAAGGCATTCTTAAAAACTTTTTAAATATGTATCTTGTTTATCAATCTTGAAAACCTGCTGCCGAATATTCTTTGACTAAATAATCCCCCCCTCCCATTCCTAACCCTACTTAGAAAGGGTTTAGAGTCTCCCCCCCCCCCCCCACACACCTCTAAAAAAGCCCTTGTTAAAGTTAAATTTTTATCGGAGGAATCGTAACAAATTCAGACGGAAAACCAAAATCAAAAGTCACAGAAAAGAAAAAGTAATCTACAGATGATGAGCGATGGCGCCAACCGCCAACATGATCTATTTATGCGACTCCGATGTTTCTCATTTATTCTGTTTTTATTTGTGAGTCACTATTGTATTCACAAACCTGTAAGGTCACGAAACTGTGCAGTTTAAAAGAAAATAAATAAAAAATGCTACCCCAGCTGAATTTACCAGCGAATGGTGGTTTTGCGCGGGAAAAAGATTTATTTTATGATTGGATTTTTTTACTGATAACTAAACAGACGTATATTATATGTGTTCCCCCCCCCCCCCCTTTCGAATAAAAGTAGAGCCTATCAAGAGGCGCCAATTTTGCGGTGCGATTTTTTTTTGTTATGTCTCTTTTCCCTTGCTTACATCCCAAAATCACAGTAAATACGTGCAAGATTGGGTTAAGAGAAAGATGATTAGTTTCTTCATGCGTAAGTTCTAATTTCTAACATTCTTTATTAAAATAATATTAAAAAATTATTAAAATTAAAATTAATAATAATATTAAAAAATTACAAAAAACTTAATAACTGCTATTTGTAGAATGATTAACATTTATTTGATTGAAATGTATTACATATAACATTGATAATAAGTTATAATTTTTGTAGTTGCTGCCCTTACAATATTTGTTAAGGTGCCAATTTAAGGACTTGTCTTTGTGTCATGTGAAAAAAATATGGCATTGACCTTGTGTTCAATTAATCTAACAGGCGGCTTTTTGCCTGATGAGACAAAATATCTAAAAGTTTAATTCCTATAATTTCAAGGCATTTCGGTTGATGAAATAAAAATAAAATTGATAATTTAATTATGATTTATGAATACATATATTTATTGAGTAATAGTATTTAAGTATTCTTTTTAAATAAATTTAAAATCAAAAGCTTATTATTTAATTTTTGTACAACTAATAATTTGACTTATTCATGTCGTGGAATGCAACAGATCCATAGTTTTGTTTTCAGATGTTGTCTGGAATTTCTTTTGTTTTGGTTTTCGAAAAAGGGTTTTCAAACACTATTTTACTTCTTTTTTCTTAAATTTTTAAAAGGCCAACTTCTTGCTGTGCTGTTGGTTGTTCAAAACATTTGTTTAAGAAATCTCGCATAGAAAGAAAAGTTTCTTTTCATCGGTACGTAGTTTTTCTCCGTAAAAATTTCATTCGCTTTTTTCTGTTTTCTTTATTAGTTTCAATTCAGACCAAAGGCCACATGTAAAAATTATTTTCACACTCCACAAAGAAACTGTAGACAAAATATGCATCGTTTGCGATGTTGAAGTATTTTCTAACCCTCATCTCACGATGCAGCTGCTGTTTTTTTTGTGGTTGGACCTCGATTTGTTATGTGTTATGAAGATTCCCGGGTATATCGAACGTCCCAATAAGAAGTGTAGGTTGCAAAAAAAAAAAAAAAAAAAAAACGGTCTGGGGTTCCTTTTCTTGGGTGACTCCAGTCCATTTACACAATTTTGAATACTTTAAATACTAATTTTGAAAAATGTAACGTGAGATTGCCGCACCCTTGTTATGATTTGCATTCATGTGCTTAAAATTTGCAACAAGATGTAGAATCATCGTCATAAATACCACCTATTTCTGGAATTTTTTTTAGGCGTCGTCGGTTTTTTTTATTTTTTTGAAAGATTTGACATCAGTTTATTTACTTTTTTTCGTCTGACTGTCTCTTTCCGATTTTATTTTTTTGTTTGAAAGGTAGGAGACATATCTTTGTACTTTTTTTCCCATTTTATAGCCATTTTTTCCATTTAGTATTTGGAGAGGGTCGCGACAATGTAGTTGAATTTGTTGTTTTGAGCTCTAAAAATACATTTTTTTTGCTATGAATGAAAAAGCTCTGTCAGTTTTTTGTGATTTAAAATCTAGATATCAAAGACATAGCTTTGTACTTGTAGATCCGAATTTTTGTGAGTATGTATTAAATTAAAGCAACAATTGCCTAAGCCCTAGCTATTTTATAGTTAATTCATCACTTCTTGATTTATTTTGTCGCATAAATGTTTCCTAAAGTAGATATAAAATGCGCTTACTTTTGAACAGTAATAAACACTTTGTATGTGAACCGAGATTAATTTAAGTTTGATTAAGAAAGACTATGCGGGGAGGGGGGGGGGGGGCGCCCTTTGAAGTTGGGAAGGGCCGGTAAAACTGCGCCCTTGTCAGGGAGCCAGTCCGGCCCTGGTCTATTTAGTTTATAGTTATGGTATGGAACAGTTATATTCCAGCTTGTGTGCTTGTTCAGAGGACCGCGCTTAGTAGTATATAGTTATCCCACTGGAGGGTTTATTTGTATCCCAATGTGGATTATTCAAGATTCTGTGAAATGCAAAAATTCATTTCTATCCTAAAAATGTAACTATATTTTGTTCATAAGGTTTGTCTGATAAATTTTTTTTGTGTTATATTTTTGTTGATGGAAATAATTTAACGTAATAGCTAAACACTTCAGAAAATATTGTTGAGCTTTTGAATATCGTAATTCTAATCCTGTAACTGTAGCATGTTTTTTTTTTTTTAATTTGGAATGTCATGGTGTTGTACCTCTGACCACCATCCTGTGTTGCTCCTTTGACCAGGTCAAAGGTACAACACTCCTAACTGAATTTCTCAACATTTTAATTTCGATGAGTTACTGTGTTACAACTTTCGTAAAATTAATTAATATTTTTTACTTAAGCCCATTTTCTATTCTAAAAAGATATTTTTATTCTTTTTCTATTGGAAAAATGAATAAATATGAGAATATGAATAAATAAGGTGAATAAAATTAAATAATTAGAATTTTGTTAACCTAAACTATCCTGCTCTGGGGCCCGGATGGCCGAGTGGTAAGCATCGCAGGCCAGCAGTCTGCGTGCTGTAACGGGCGCGGGTTCGATTCCCGCCTTCGCCCTGGGTGTATTTCCTCTCTTTGTGACAGTAAAAAATCTTTCTGTGTCTGTCTTACTTGACGAAGACTTATAAGCGGCTCACTGAGCAAGCACACAAGTCGGAATATATATGTAAAATACCCTACCCTACCCTATCCTGCTCTTAATTATCTTCCCTCTTTGTAAATATATTCCTTGAATTTTAAATGATATTTAAACTGGTCAAAGGTACAACACTATGTTTTTTGTACCTTTGACCACAGTTCGATATTTTTAAATGAAATAAACAATAATTTAATTAAAACTAAAAGCTTGAAAAAATTAAATATAAAAAAAAGTAAGATACAGATTGGAATATAATAAGAAAATTGAAGTTAGCTTTAATATTAAAGTTTTAAACAAAATAAAAAGCGTGAAGTGGTCAAAGGAACAACGCCTTCCTCTACTATGATATTGCGTGAAAACTCTGAATTAATCAATTAACAAAAAAGTTATTTTGGGAAGGTTTGAAGCCAGCACTATTCCGCACTATTAAAATTAAAGATTCCAATTTCATAATTGTTAAGAAAACAAATGAAATAAGCGAATTTTGCATAATTAATGGTCTCAGAGGCAACTAAAGATATTAACTCAGATCAACAAAATTATGCGTATATCTATAATAATAAAAGAAAGAGTCTGTCGGTCTGTGGATCGCAAAAGACCTACTTAGACTGCTCTAAAAAAAAAAAATCGAAATTTTTAATATAGATTCCTTTTAATACCTAAGTGTGCACCTGAGGCTTAGTTTTTTCATATTTGATTGTGATTTTTAATTAATATAATTAGTTTTAAAAAAAAACGTCATCCACGTGGGATTGCGGGACCATAACAGGGCTTGAAAATAGTACATGGACCGGGCCGAAACGGGGGCTTGACGCCATCCTCTATTAGTTTGATTGAGTTTGGTTGAGATATGCGCTCGTCCGAAGGCTGCTTCATCCTCTATTAGTGTTTGCTTTTTTAAGTGCGCATGCGCCAACACGAATTTAATTTTGTTTTGATTTTGAGTGTATTTTCACAAGTAAGCATGCCTCTAAAAGGAAGCAATGCGAAGGTAACGGGTTCCCAGTAAGGCGGGACCATACTGCTAGTACTAACAATAACATAAGGCAACTTTTCCGCACTATTACAAATTTGATATCAAAAACTTGTTTTTTTCGATACACCCTAGTGCTGATGGTTCCCCCTGGCAAACCAGTTTTTGCCCGGCATTATTTTCATCTTCTACTCGACTCTAGGAGGATTGCAGACATGAAAGGTGGTTAACAGGGTTGCCACACTTTTTGGTAAAAAAAAATTTAAGGACTATTTAAGGATATATTTCCATTTTCAAGGACTGTATATTTAAATATATGCAGCAACTAAATGTCACGATAGTTTTTAAAATTCATTTATTAAACAAATAAAAGCTCTCTAACTTCCAAATGAACTTAAATATGTGTTATAAAATAACCTTTTAGCTATTAAAAATACCATCAAAATGGCATACTTTGCCTTCTGGAACATTCATAAACAATGAATCAAAAAGTGAAATAGGAACTGATTAACATTAAAAGTGTTAAAGTCAAAAAATTAAGGACTTTTCAAGGTTGATAATGTTTTCCCAGCACTTGAAAGGCAAAGATTTTTTTTCAAGCACTTTTCAAGGACTGTGGCAACCCTGGGTTGGAATACCCAAAAAGCAACATCGTAACTCTCATTTTAATATTAAATATCTTTATTTAATCATACAAAAAGCCGTGGTAATTCTTAAAATCTACCATTTGTCAGCTTTTATTCAAGCGGCCTCACAACAAATTTCTAATTGTTTCAATATAAAATGAATACTTAAAAATAGAACACTGTAAGCACTTTCACCAAAATACATATACAGCTAAATATTTATTAAAAAAAACTAAATTTTTTTACTGCAAAAGTAATATTGTTTTATAGAATTTATTCCTGTTGGTTAGAATCAATTATTTGGTGTGGGAAGAAAGGTGTCTTAAACGTACAGAAGGACAGCAAAGCCTTGGTGTTCCCTACATTCTCGATAGAATAAACTTCTTTGCAGGGCACGATGAAAGTGTCGAGTCTTTCGAACGTGAACTCTGACTTGCGGATGACGACACTCAAGCTACCTTTGACCACAAGAAAGTGGATATTGTCCTCAGGAGAATACTGGCTGGCCTTCATCTCCAAGGGACAAATTTCAAGGAAACCGAAGGTAACGTTGTCCGAGGCAAAGGTCTTGGTGAGGTAGTAGGGCACCTTGCCCTCAGCAGCATTGATGGCGGTCCACTCGACAAAGTCAAAGGGTCGGTGAAGATGGACGTTCACCTCCTTTTCTCGCAAAGCATCGAAGACGGTAGTTTTCGGGATGTGTCTGGATTTCCCCTTCTTTTTCTCCTTTATTTTCATCTCTTTTTGTTGTTGCAACCTTTTCAGAATGGCTTGACGGCAAGCATCATCCTCTTTGCGTCCAGGGGATATGTTGGTATAAACGAAGCCTTCACCAGATTTGTATTTGAAGACCTTCCTTTGTCCCCGCCAAGTTTCTAGAGGCGGGATGCGAATTCTGGTTCCACGGCGAACTCCCTCCGTTGAGGGGAGTTTGTCCTTCGGCTTCTTTTTATTTGATTTCTTGACCTTTTTTGCATCAGCTTCGATATCAAACCCATCTATGTCACTGATGCTTGGTCTCTGTTTATCAGTTGACTTGCCATCCTTCTTCTTAGTTAATTTTGTTGCTTTGGGTACCTGGACTGTTTCAACAGCATCCCCTGCTGAAATTAAAGGAGCTTCATCATCAGTTGACACCAGGGCATCAACTTCAGCAATGTTCCTGGTGCTTGGTCCCTCATTGTAGACATTACTGCTCTTATTCCTCTTTGATTTGGTCCCTTTTGGTACCAAGCCGGCTTCAGCTTCCTCTGATAAGTTTCCAGCGTTACTTTCAGCCATGGTTGTATTGCTACATTTTGGTCCTTCACTTGTGACATTCTCATGCTGATTCCTTTTAGATTTCCTGACTTTTCTTGCCTGGCTTTCATCATCAGTGTCCTCTTCACCAGACAAATTTCCAGCACTGTCATTAATGCTGTGCTTACTCGAGACATCTCTATGTTTCTTTCTCTTTGATTTGTTATTTTGTATTTGGCTGGTATTGGTATCGTCATTATTAGATGGCAAGGCATTTGCATTATTTTCTTCTACAAATTCCTGAGAAGGAATTCTTCCTCTGTTGCTGCGTGTTAGTCTTTTGTTGGAGAAGTCACCATTTGCCTTTCTGACTTTTGGCGCAGATACTATAGCATCAGCTTTGTCCAGTGAAGAGTCCTCAACATAGTTCCCAGCATAGACACTTTTCCTTGGTCTACGCTTTTTCCGGAGGTCATGCATTTTCTTTACTTTTGGTGCTTCTTGGACTGCTTCAACCGATGCTATTTTGTCAACACTGTTTTCAGCATCAGATTGCCCACGGCTTTGCTGAAGTCTGTTACCTGAAATGTCATGCCCTTTTTTCAATTTCTTAACTTTTGTTGTAGGCTGTACTGAATGACTGGTATCAGCTTCATCAGAAGAGTCCTCAACATAGTTCCCAGCATAGACACTTTTTCTTGATCTGCGCTTTTTCGGGAGGTCATGCATTTTCTTTACTTTCGGTGCTTCTTGGACTGCTTCAACCGATGCTATTTTGTCAACACTGTTTTCAGAATCATATTGCTCATGGCTTTGCTGAAGTCTGTTACCTGAAATGTTATCATGCCCTTTTTTCAATTTTTTAACTTTTGTTGTAGGCTGTACCGAATGACTGGTATCAGCTTCATCAGAAGCTGAGTGCTCAGCATAATCAAGAACTTTCCTCTTGGATAATATACTTTCTGACTGAGTAATATTGGAATCATCTTCACTCATAGAGTCTTCAATCCATACACTTCTGTTTCTGAAAGATGCAAAAGACCGATACTTACTGTGAGATAATGTTTTGGTTAATCTTTTGCTTTTAGGTATGCCAGAAAGGGAATTTTCTGGTTCTTTGAAGGATCTTGTTTTATTTATTGACTGTACGTTTCTCTTGTTTTTACTTTTTGTAGTGATGGAGAGGACTGAATTTCTTGGAGGAGAATTCCTTGAAGGCATTTCTGTTTCTTTGCTGGAGGACATGTGATGGTCATCATTATCACCAATGATTGAATTTTCTTCAATTTCATGATTTTTATCAATAGCTTCATGGATCCTGCTAGCGCTCTTATTGGATCGAGATGCTCTTGGTATCTTTCTAGGGGACCGGAAAGATTTGCTTGAAAAAGGGGCTTCATCTTCCTGGGTGCTATCAGAATCTTCAGCCGAAGCATTTTGGTGTTTAGAGGAAGGTAAACCTGTTCCTTTGTTTTGGGAAAGCTTAAGACGGGAAGCAAAGGACTTTTCCAGTCCCTTATATGATACATGGCTTTCGAGGTCTACAGCCACAGTACTTTGATTCCTTGATGCTACAGAGTGACTTTTATTTTTTAGAGGTGAGCCTCTGAAGGACACAGAATTTGTGTCAACTAATTGTTCCATATTTTCGACACCGTTTGCTGCATCCTGAGTAGATTCAGATGTACTGGGAATTTTACGAGGAGATCTCCTTAGAGACATATTGGACGAAGGAGCTTCTTCACCTTCTTGTGTGCTATATGAATCCTCAACCAACAAGTTGTTGGGTCGGGCTGGTGAAAAACTTGTGACTTTGTTCTGTGAAACATTGCCTAAGGAAGCTATCGACCGTTCTAGCTTTTTGACCGCTACAGCTCCTGGATGTTCCACCACTTTCTTGGTAGACAAAGATAGATTATGATGCTTGAGAGGTGAGCCATTGGAGGTTCGTGATGCAGTGTCGTTAGTATTAAATGCATGTGCTTCATTTCCAAGATTGTCAGAACTTTCATGCATTCTACTTGCATTTTGAGATGAACTGGGATTTTTACGAGGAGATCTTCTGAAAGACACATTGGACAAAGAGGCTTCATCTTCCTGAGTGCTATATGAATCTTCAACAGTCAAGTTTTGGTGTCTGGATGCTGAAAAACCTGTGCCCTTGTTTTGTGAAATTTTATGATCTGAAGAAAAGTTCCTTTCCAGCTTTCTGTTTGACACAGTCTCTTTTTCAGGAGGCCCATTTATTTTACGCTTGCCCCTGATTGATAGGTTCTGATTTTTTATTGGTGAGTCTCTGTAGGTTACAGCTTCCGTCTCTCTAGCATCAACTGTATCTACTTCTTTTTCTGGACTTCCAAAAGTACTCTCCTGCAACTGGTTTGCATTTGGAGTGGATCGAGAGACAATTTCTCGAGAAGTTTTGGAAGCGTTTGAAAGAGGAACTTCATCTTCCTGGGGACTATCAGAATCTTCCACTGGCAAGTTTTGTGGCAATAATGGCAAAGATATTGCGCTTCTGCTTTGTGAAATTCTTCTAAGGGAAGATCGAGATTTTCTAAGTTGGGAAGGATTTTGATTTTTTAGAGGTGATTTTTTAGAGTACATTGCATCTTCTGAACCAATGGTACCAACAGAATCTGCTATATTCTCATGATTTCTATAGGTATTTTCCTGTACTTGGCTTTCACTCCGAGTGGATCTAGCAGCACTTTTCCGAGATGTTCTCGACGCATTCGAGGAAGGAACTTCTTCCTCCTGTTGGTCATCACAATCTTCAACTGAAAAGTTCTGTTGCTTTAAGGGCGAAGATCTTTTGCCTTTGCTCTGTGAAACTTTACTAAGGAAAGATTCTTCTTGAGGGATATCGGAATCCTCATCTTCTTGGGGGTTATCAGAATCTTCAACTGAAGAGTTTTGTAGCTTTGATGGCGAATGTCTGTCTTTGCTTTGCGAAATTTTACGAAGGGAAGAGCGTCTTAAGGATTCAGGTTCTGTGTCAGCAGGCATGACTGAACAAACCTCATTTTCATTACTGCGGCCAAAATCTTTATTAGGCTGGTTTGTATTAACAGAAGATTGAAGATCTGTTTCTATAAAGGATGCAAGAAGGTTTCTTCGTGGTGATATAAGGGAAGTGTGTTTGGCTTTATAATGTTGTTCAGGTGTTTCTTTACGGGCAGAATGTTCTCTCAGTTGTTTAGATTTACTGGAAGACGAGGGAACAGCTAGGCCCCTAGTGTCGCACGATTTATGAATCATGATTCTGTCTGAATCTTCATTGTCTGTGACTGCAGATGATTCTTCGAGGCGGATGCTCGATTTCCTTACAGATGGCTCTGTTAGGTATGAATCTTTGCTAGTCGAATCATCTGTAAAGTAGTCATCAAAGTTTTCGGTTCCATCTGGAAGCAGTCTAATCTTTTTGCCCTCGAATGCTGCTGCCCCAGTTCGCCTCCCTATCTTTGGGGCAGTACTGTACCTCACGGTTTCAGCCATTTTCTTGGGAGACATGGAAAGTTCTCTTTGAACAACGTTAGACGGTTTGTTGAACGTGGAATTTTTTTCTTTTAGAACCGAATCTCTAGATGAAGAAATCTCCGCCTCAGAATCTGTAAAGTAGTCATCAAAGTTTTCAGTTCCATCCGGGAGCAGTCTAATCTTTTTGCCCTCGAATGCAGCCACCCCAGTTCGCCTCCCTATCTTTGGGGCAGTGCTGTACCTCACGGCTTCGAAAGCAGCAGTACCTGTTGCACGTCCGACCTATTAGGGCACAAAAATTATAATTTAGCATACATTTCAACGTAAAAAATATATAAAAATTAAAATTAAAACGTTTTCTTCATGGGGTGTTAATCTTTTATTCTTGTTTCGGACAGCATTTTGGTTCTGTCAGTAAAGGCATTCACAATTAAATTAGGGGTCCTGGAGTATACCATATTATGCCAAAAAAAAATTTCCCATGGGATCCAATAAAAAAAATTACATACCTTAAATATATGAAATGTTTGTACAAGTCTAAACATTGGGGGGTCCTGCGTGAGGCTGACCACTAGGGTGTCATTTTAAGAATTTTCGAAATCAAAAAGATGTACCCTCTCATTTTTTTTTCTTTTATGTCAAAACACTCAGAAACAAAGTGTTATCCCATTCTGATGTCAGTAACACTTGCAGCTTTTCATTTGAAAATAACAAAAAATGCTAAAAAATAAAGTTTTTGCTCCACATATCGAATTTTGTTAATCCACGAACAAAAATGTCAATATAAGAGTTATAAAGCACACATTTTGCTACAAGTTTTAAATATACATAATTGTTCTACCAGCTACGGTTATCGAGATAGTGTTACATCTGAAAGAAGCACGACCTTTTTTGGAAAACTAGCAAAATGCTCTTACCCACTCCCCATAGTAAGGGCAAATTAAGCACAACAACACTGCATAAAAGTGTCTAAACTTGGTTTATTCTACCTCAATATACATAAATAAGTGCAAATTTATGTACTTAATAAAAGTATGAACAATCCATGTTACTTGATTTTTTTTAAGAGGCAGGGCTGTTACGTGGGCACTGGAGTGGGGCAGCAACCTACAATGCTTTTTAAAAAAACACTGTGAGTTTGAGGCTACTAACATTAAAATGAAAATAAACAATATTTCCTCAGAATTCAAAATGATAACAAAAGACTAAAAGTAATCAGAATAACAAAACAATAACTAATACAGAAAACTCCCGATTATCCATGGGTGGATTATCCGTTTTGGGGATTATCCCCGGTCCACTATCCCCCCCCATTTTTGGTTTAAATATAAAAATTTAAAAAAAAGTGATAAATGAATTTTATTTGTTTAAAAACTTTTTAGAAGAATGCATTCCAAGAACAACAAATTCCTTTCTAGAACGCCGAGCACATTCAAAGAACGGCGAATACATATAACAAGAACAACGAATGCATAATAAGAATGACTGTAGGAAACCTGGTGTTCAGCCAGGTGCACATCATGAACAGGTTTTTGTCAAAAAGCGTCGCTTGTAAAATAAACTGCCCGCTATTTTAATTGAATTGCTCTATGTCATTTTGATACTGGCGAAATGCAGGAGAAACTAAAAAAAAGTTGTATTGACAATTCAAGACGAACTACAACTCATATAAAAGATGGAAAGTGGATCCTTTAAATATCAAATGTGCCTGCGATAGTAATCGACATTTTGAAGTAAGTAAATTTGGGCATGCGATAACTGTAATTTACTTTAACTTTAATAAAACCCAGAAGAAATTTTGTTTACAGGCATTTCCTTTATTTTTGTGGATTATCCGAGAATGCGCTTATCTGCAGAAGCCGCGCCACCCAATTCCGCGGATAATCGGGAGTTTACTGTACATCAAAAAGTAATTCAAATGGGTATCTCTTTTTGAGGTTTTTTTAAACCAGGGAATAGTTTTCCGTGTTCGTGGACACAACACAATCTTCATAAGTAATAACGATGGGGAGATGCTATTCCTTGTTTTCTATAGTGCTTAGCGATAGTAGCATCTTACCGTCCCAGTGAAGAGCAACTATTTCTGGTACGATAGATTTAAAATCAAGTTCAATGTTTCTTGCTCATTCTTTACGAGTTGTTGCTCAAATTTGTTCAATGGAGGACTAATTTGCTGCTAGCTCATCAGTGCAGTATTCAAGAGCTTGCTTTGCGATTCTCAAATGAAAAGTGGCACTTGTTTCTGCTATCAGAATGGGTTAAAACTTCGTTTAAGAGTGCTTTGACATAAAAGGGAGAAAAATGAGAGGGCACGTCTTTTTGATTTTGAAAATTTGTAAAATAAGGGACACTCTACTGACCACTCAACCGAGACATTAGCCGAGCACCCCAGAACCCTTGGTTTTGTAAACTGAAATGGGCACAGCAGGCCTTGGTCCTATAAGGGGCTGCCGAGGAGTTAAATTTTACAAGTGTAATTTCAAGCCGCAAATATATTTGTCCAGGATAAAATTCTTCACTACCACTGTATTTTACAAGAAAACAAGTAGGTTTGTAAAAGTAACTGTCAAGTAGAACTGCTTCAATCAATATAACGATAATCAACTAAAAGTTAAGTGGATGACATGGAATCTTTCTTTCCTTTCCTTCATAAGCCTATAAAACAGTTTTTAGGGCACATTGCCATTGCTTTTAAGTTACAAACTATTGCCATTTTCATAAGATTTTTTAGAATAACTTCATATTAATTTCATTTTCCACTAAGGGGACAATTAAGGGGACACAGTACCTCAAAAATGGCAAAAATTGCAAATTTGTTTTTACTTGCTAAAATTAAAGTTTGGAACTTTCTAAATAAGTCTACCAAGTTTTAAAAGTTCATCTATATTTTTAAAAAAAAATATTCCACTTTTTATGCGGAAAGGTATGATAAAAATGCAAACCTATGAAAACTTTAAATGTGTTTTTTGGTGCTTATATTTCCTTGATAACAAGTTCTTTAAAACGCTAAGGCTTTTTTAATTACTTATCAAAAGTCTAAGGATTTTTGTATGCAGTCTGTCAAATAAGTTAACATTAAGAATTGGTATAAAAATTGTTTTCATAAGTAATACTTTTTTATAAAATAATATTAAAGTCGAAAATTTTCAAATAGGCTACAATAATTTGGGATTTTCTGCATAAATATTTTTTATAAAACAACTACTGAAGATAAATCAAGTTTGGATATCAATTGTTATGTAAAACAGTTTAAAGTACATGAGGAGAAAAAAAATTGGGTTTAAATACTTGTATTTAAAAAAAGCCTTAGCATTTTTTTAAAGGTTAAAAAAATTGATTTTTTTTAAATAACTTTAAAAAATTTGTCATAAATTGTTTTTAAACATATATTGAATTAATAAAAAAAATTGAATATGTCAAAATTATTTTTTTTTTAAAAAGTGGTACTGTGGCCCCTTAAGAGTAAATACTATGGAATTCCGAACTCTTTTCAGCTATAACATATAGTTTTAATTAGACAAAATTGTTGAGCTCTTTAAGTGTATTATAGATAAATGTGTTTTGTATTGGTTAATTGAGGAACAAAAACAAGGAAACAATTTTACATAAATTGATGCTTGATTAGTTAAATTGTGTCACCTGATACTAGGGATGCACCGAATATTCGGTTACTATTCGGCCACTTTAGCCGAATATTTGGTTTGGCCGAATAGTGAAATTGAATTTTTTTCAAATTTCTTCATGTTATCTTCTAAAACATTGGAAAATTCCCAAACAGGACTTGTTTTCTTTTTCGATTGACTTAAATTCTTCAGTTTTTGTTATTTGATGAATCAAGCTTTACTTAAGTTGTATTAAATTAACATGTCTCTTTAAAGCTTTTAAAAAATCAATAATTATACTATCTTATAGATCACAATTATAATTTCTTGAACAACAGATAAAAAAAATGTAATTGTATAACAATGTTGTAAGCCACGTTTTTTTCCATCTTATTTTCATTCTACATCAGATCTACCTACTTCTGTATTAGTTGTCATACTTTTGTTTGCGTGTTGTGATTTTTCACAACAAATGAGTACTACTTTATTGTGTGTTGTTTTAAATAAAAATGTAAGGTCTTTTGCATTAAAATTATTGTGATTTTGTACTTATATGTTAAGGTTGATTTGAAATTGATGAATTATTAATACAAACTTACTTAGATCTGACAAAAAATAAAAATTGGTGTAGGTGGGCTGAATATTCGACTAAGAGTTTGGCCGAAGTATTCAGTGCATCCCTACCCGATACCTGGTGTTGTGATTTTTCACAACAAATGAGTACTACTTTGTGTGTTGTTTTAAATAAAAATGTAAGGTCTTTTTGCATTAAAATTATTGTGATTTTGTACTTATATGTTAAGGTTGATTCGAAATTGATGAATTATTAATACAAACTTACTTAGATCTGACAAAAAATAAAAATTGGTGTAGGTGGGCCGAATATTCGGCTAAGAGTTTGGCCGAAGTATTCAGTGCATCCCTACCTGATACCACCATCAAACCGAAACCAACCTTTTGGGGAACGTTTTTCCTTGAAGCTTTTTGCGCCGCCTGCAATTTTCTCGGCGATTGGCGGACCTCTGGAGCGGGCTTAACGTAAGTGAGACGTCGGACATTGGAGGCCACAGGCTCTGTTTCGGCCGCTTCATCATCTGTCTCATTAAGTTGTGGTTGAAAACCTCTACCTGAAACATAGTTTGGTTGATATAGCAAGTTATACCTCAGGGGACGTACATAAATTACGTCACGCTCAGAGGGGGGGAAGGAAGGGGTATGCTCCAATGTGATGGATCGTGACATGGTGGGGGGGGAGGGGAAATCGCTTGCGTGACGTAACGATTCAAAACTTCCAATTTTGCAAGGAAAAAAAGAACGATTTGTAGAAAGAAACCTGAATTTTTTTTATAACAAGATCAACATAAGAAACACTTAAACAAAGGAAAATATTAAAATTAAGTTTAGAAAAAAAGGGGGGGGGGGCGACAAACATGAGGTAATTTTAGGGGGAGGGGTTCAACCAAACGTGACGCAGCGTGACATTGGGGGACTGAGGGGTCAAAAAAGTCAAAATTTTGCGTGACATAATTTATGTATGTCCCCTCACTACAGTTTAAGTATGCAGTATAGAAATGTTCTACGGGAAAAAAGATAAATAGTTCTCATTTTTCATTTTCAAGTGGGAGAATTGAATAAAAAAAGGTATTTCACACACAATAAACCACTTTAAATTCGTTGTTTCAAGACATATTTGTATTAGTTTTTTTTAGTTAGAGTATAATACTAACTATTTTTTCTCTCAATTTTGACGTAACAAGGCGCACGAATATCAGAGTATCTCAAAGGGGCAGCCAATCAGACGAAAGCATGCGAAATTTTGTCGCCTGCTCTGATTGGATAGTGAGGTTTATTTACTCACTATGTTTGCTCCCCGGTTGTGTGCGCAACTGCAAACTTAATCTTTGGTGGACTTTAGATACTCATATAATAACTAAGCAACATTAAAACAAGGAGTTGTATAATATACACAACAAATAAGGCACACACAAAAACTATTGCGTGGTTGGTTATAACTTTTGAAAAAATAAAAAAACTAGAATAGGATTTTTTTTAAAAAATGTCATTGGAAAGACCACTGAGTCATGACCCTGAGTCATATTAGTAAAAGTAATGTGTTTAAAGGAAATAGATAAATTCTCCAAAAATGGTCATTTTGTCCTGGCAGCATGTTTAGAAAATGAATATTATCAAAGATTCATATCATTCATCAAAGGTTATTATAATTAAGATTATTCTAAAAATTAAGGAATCTTCTGAATAATTTAACATTTGATAGCAAATTCAAGATTTATAGCTGCACACATACACAACAGATAGTCAAACAATGCTAACTGAAATTACTTAACCCTTTAAGACCGGCGGTCAGATGACACTGATTTAAAATTAAGAGAATAAATTTCAAAATTTGGAGTTTTATCGAAAAAAAATGTGTTAAACAGCAGCAATGCCAGCAACTCCTTAAAAACAAAGTAATTTTACACCAAGCACCAGACCTAAATATTTTTAATAAACATATAATATTTACTCTTTTAAAATTTTTCAAAGGCTTGGTTTGGTTTGAATTATCGTCGCACTAGAGCTACACGAGGGCTATTTTTTCAAAGGCTTTTTGAATCAAATTCCTGAGAAAACTTCATATTAAATGGTCATATATTGTTTATTTATAACATGTTGATAATAAAGGAGAAATAAAAAGATTAAAAGGTATTAATTTACAGTTTTGTTTAGTACATAGGCAGGGCCTGCTCTAGGAAATCTCAGACTATAGGCACAATCTATTTTGGGGGCCCCTTTACGAAAAATTTTGAGTACAATTTCCAGTAATGATGATGCTATATAGACCAATGTATAAAACTTTTGCAACAATTTTATAGGTTTCCTTATAAACTTCGATCAAAATAATCGCGTTAGGACAATATCTTAGCCAAAATTGAGCGAAAAACAAATTGGAGTATCAGAATTTTTTAGTTTACTGATATTTTGGGGATTTACAGCATTTAACGTAATAGAACCTGAAATTCAGGGGCCCCTAAATTTTGGGGGCCCTAGGCCCGGGCCTAACGGGCCTTATGGAGGAGCAGGCCCTGTACATAGGTCTAAAAACATACTAATAAAAAGTAGTACTAATTCCGGCCAAAATTAATCATACAAAATATATTTTTATAGTCTTTGGTGCAACTTGTTGTTTGCCTGTGATTAAAATATTAGCCTTTGGAGTAATGGAACTTATCTTCACTCCTAAGTAAAGTCTTCTTCAACACGTATTCTGTTTCGATATTTTTTCTGTACAAGAGTTCAGAAAATCCACTCTCACGCAATAACTCGTAACAAATGGCATCAAATATATACCAGAGCAGTAGAGTTGTTTACATTTAATCCAGTTAAATATTTCTGTTTAAAAAATATTGTAAATGCTTAAAATAATGAATAATTATGTGTGCATGCTCACTGCTCATGAGTACATAATCTAATAATAGCATCATCTTACACTTGAAATTTTCTCACATATCACCAAGTGGGAAACCCTGGTCTAGCTACAGTGGTGGCCAAAATTGTGGACATTTTTTTATGGTTTCATATTTTTTAACTTTGTGTGATTACAGAATATATTAATTTTCACTTAAATACAAACAATTGTGCATCAAAATTAAAAGTAATTTAATCTTTATGAGGACCTTTGTCTGCAGATTGCTGAAGCAGTCTATGAGACCTTTGGTCCCATATAATCTCTATCCATGGCAAGGGCGGATTAGAGGGGGGGGCGGTGGGGGCGACCGCCCCCCCCGAGATCCGACATTTTATGTGTAATATTTGTCCGATAAAATTGGATTAAGCGCTGCAAAAACTGTAACGTTACTATATTTATAAAGTCTCACAGTTTTAAAATATGTATTACATTTCGACATCGAAAAATTGCCCTAAGTCAGAAAAATCTGTTTTACCCTAATAGTCTGCTGAAATTCGATCTTCGCTCCTCTGAAAGAGGAAACAAAACCATGGGGAGTCGGGAAGCCTTATCACTTCTCTTTGGGTGGGTTTGTTGAAGATTCTTGGAAGTGGTTTCTTTACAGACTGCCTGGCTCAGAGAGGGGGTCACTCCCCCCCACTCCTTTCCCGCTCTCAAGCTCGACATAACTCGACTCGTAAACCAACCGCCCCCCCCCCCCCAACTATTTACAACTACAGTTCTGGTCGAGGTCATTCTCCCATGCCTAAAACAAACCTCTACTGTAGAAAGGGGGTGAAGAAAGGCTCTTCCCCTATTCCCGTAAACTGTTCAACACCCCCTCATCATAGACAGAAATAAAAAAGGAATTTGGTGGCTAGGTTGTTTTGAAGCCTGCTCGGCTCGGCTCGGTCGCAATGGTTATAAACTCAGGTTCTCAATCACTGTCATGTTATATTTGTATGACTTTTCGATACGAATACCAAGCAAGAAAGATCAAAAATTGGCAAAGCATGAATGATTACAAGAACCATAGACAAATAAATATGTAAGTACCCTAAGAATATATTACTAAAAAAGTTTAATATATTTCTAGTTAGTAAACCTTAAATTCTGCCGATTCTAACGAAGTTCAGTTACTCAGCGGTTCGTTCATGCTCGACTCTATGCTATGGAGAGCTTGCTTTCGTGTCATCAATGGATAGTCTCACAACCTTTAAAATATTAAATATGGAATTTCGACATTGCACTCTACACCAGTTTAACGATATCTTAAGGAATGTGCGGTATAAAGTATATAAGTCATTTGTAAAAAAATATGTACTTTTATTGTATATTTGTAATTTTATTAATTTAACCTTTTAAAAACCTATATCACTAGCTAATCAGCTTCAAACCCACCATCCTTATGGTATTCTATCAATTTTTTTTTTAACATTCATTAATATTTAGCCTTCATGTTTTCTTATAAAAAAAACTGAGTTATATAATCCTTTTCTAAGAAAGAATGAGTAATCGATTGCTAGGGTAAGTTAAAAAATTTTAGTTACTGGAGTTTTGAATGGGGCGGCAACTATAGACAATTTTGTGAAAAATAAATTACCTCACGGGTCCTGAATTTGTCTTATGGATTAATATTTCTGTTTAAAGGACGTCGATCCTTATGCAGTTATTTTCTTTTGTTTCAGTAATATAGTAATTGTATTTTTAAATTGCAATAATAACTAGGAAATATGTTGTCGTAGTCGTGCTAGAATTGTGCGTTTTGGCTTCACACGTTATTCTAGAGTTTTAATTTATTTATTCACGCTATTCCATTTTTTTTTAAAAATTACTAACAGATATTTTTGAGTGAATACCTTTTTAAAGAATGTGATTTCGTAAGGTCCTAAAACCATTTTTTAAAGAAAAGATACCAATATTATATTATGCGATTAAATATTTTATTATAAAAAATAACCGACACAAACAAAAAAAATTATTCCAATGGATTTGCGGTCTTGTTTTCATTTTTCTGGAATTACTTTTGTTTTTGTATTCGAAAGTGAGTTTTATATGAATATTTTTTAGTTATTCATTTTTTAAAATGCCAACTTCTTGCCGTGCTGTTGGTTGTTCAAATCATTTATCAAAGAAAGATTGCATAGAAAGAAAGGTTTCATTCAATATGTTTCAGCATTCTGATAATAGATAAAAGCAAGTTGTAAGGTGTAAAGAACTCAAAAGCAGACGAAAAGTACGTTGATTTCGAGAATAAAATCGAAACCCACTGCAAATAGGCTTGTTTCACGTGCCATACATCATTCCGGTGATTCACGAGACATATATTATTCGGTGATTGGTGGTAATGAATGGCATGATAAGCTCCACTACATTGATATATAAAATGAGACCTTATTTTCATTGCGGTGAACTGTTGCTACTCAAGATAAGTGAAACATGATTGCAGTGAAATTTTTATAAATCTTTTTTTTTATCTTAAGTATTTAATAATAAGTTAGTTTCAATTAAAATAAAAATAAGTTAATTTTTAAGACTTTTCGTAGGGCGACTTTTTTCACGATTTCGGCTATGGTATTTTATTGTCCTGTGTATTTTTTTTTATGATCTTTCAGTTTGTGGTTCTATTCCTGTCATGTAAAATGGATATTTTTTCTGTACGAGAGAGTAAATAAATAAGTTAATTAAATAAAAAGTAATTAATAAGCTAATTAAAATAGAAAATTAATTAATAATATGAGTAATTAATAGAACTTACATTTTTTAACAATATTTTACCAGTTTTGAAGAAATATCCCCCTCCCCCCTATATACGGTCTGATTATCCGCCCCTCCCGACAAAATTGTATTAATCCGCCACTGATCCATGGACACAACATCATCAAAGTAATTTAACGTAGAATAAAAAATAAATACAGTATTACAATATCTGCATTACAAATAAGTTATGCAACTAATAGTATGATCTGTCTTAGTTTAGCAAGTCATTGAACCACCAACTTGTATTGCAATTTCAGCATAAGAGAATCCATTGATTGTGCTTGTTTGTTCAACTAAGATACTAACACTAAAATATTTGGTTTTTTTAAAAATGAAATTTGGCATTACATTACCTTCAACTTAATATTTAAATGTTTGTATTTAAGCGAAATTTAATTTATTCAAGCATGCAGGTAACAGTTGAAACACATGAAACTTTCAAAAATTGTCCACGCTTTTGGCCACCACAGTAATATGAATGAAATAAAGAATGTTATGTGTTAGTAACATAATTCAACAAAATAGTAAGTTGTGGAACCTTTACGAGTTTTGGGTGCACTTTGTTGTCTGGTCTTTGGCACAGCCCTGGACCCTCCCCGGCTCGGGGGTTGTGCTTGCCTCTTCACTGGTGTTTTGCGGAGAGGAGTCGGAATATTGCTGTGAACATTCCTTCTGGCACCAGACACGCCCTGTCTTTGGGGCCCCCTTGGTCGTTCCATCTTTATTTATCAGCATGGAATACACAGGGTGGTTACAAAATCCTAGAAAAAAAGTTACATGATTTTACAATTACCTAGAAAACATGCAATACACAAAATTCAATGCAGTACAGAAAATTTAATCCAGACATCGCGGGAATTAAGGCTTTCCGGATTATGGGTTAGCCTAACTAACTTTTCTACATTTCCGAAAATCTGAATAAGTTTAGAGGAATCAAGTGATCAGAAAATCATTTTATAACACGATTCGTGAGAGAGATTGATCCTTCCTCCAAGATTGGTCCTTCAGACAAATTGGATCAACTAGAATATATTTTTTTTATCGTGTCCATTAGTAGCGATCATAAGAGCCTAAACCTGCTGTTTAAGTAACCCAAAATGGAAAAAATTCCCCGATATTTTGCAAAATTTCATGATAATTCCAGAATTACAAAGGTCTCTGAGAATTCTCTGATTTAAAGGCTCTGTTATCACGCAGAATACAGTAGTGCATTTTTGATTGGTGGATCTGAACAAATAAATTCTGGCATATAATTCCCGGGTAAAATCCTAGAACAACCCACCTCTTGGCGACTTGTTGAAAATCCCTCCAAATTGAAATTATTTGAATTTTAGGATTAGGAAAAAAAGATACTTTACCTTTACTGTGACAGGTTGTCACCTTGGCAACATTATCGCCGATTGCTTGGCAATATTCTAAAAGTCGCCAAGAGATGCGGCTAAAATAAGATCGACCCAAAAAACAACAACTTATATTTATAACAGAACATACAAAGACAAACAAAACTTGACATCATGGGGAAAACAACAAAATCCTAATCATAATCCACTTTATAATGTTACCAATTTCGATAAATATAGGAAAAATTTGCGAGGAAAGTGTATTTTTGACACAAAGATACCTCCAAACAGGCCAGAACTTTTACCAAACAGGACAGAAGCTACCAAACAGGCTGTTTTTCTAAAATCTCCGTTAAGCAACACTTATGGTCACTCTCTACTAAGAATGTGATGAATCGTTCATCAGTCTTAATTGACGTACACTGAAAGTCTTTATTGCCATTTCATCTAATTATCATTCAATCTACTTTCATAAATGACTTTAAATATCCAAATAAACTGCATTTTATA
The DNA here is from genome assembly GCA_023701765.1 of Hylyphantes graminicola. Taxonomy (NCBI): domain Eukaryota; kingdom Metazoa; phylum Arthropoda; class Arachnida; order Araneae; family Linyphiidae; genus Hylyphantes; species Hylyphantes graminicola. Next base: position 12,618,815 of record CM043120.1, read on the forward strand.
TGATATGGAAACGAGGCATTTTGAAAAACAAATCGTTTAGTTGAATTTCCCCACCCTTTACCTGGCGTTTTCAATCAATTTCCAAATCTTTTCTTATTTGGCTAGTATTCTGTTTAATCAAAAGAATCAGTTGAATAAATTAAAAAAGGTCAGTAACATTGAGTAGCAATTAATACTTACATAAATTTAATACAAATACGACCGAATTTCAAATTTCTCGCTTTGTTTTCAAATAAAAAGTAAATAGAACAAGTATAGTTGTTTGTTTTGGCGGGAAAGCATTTCATTGGCTAGGAAACTTATTTTTTTTTTATCAAAACAAAATATTAAATTTTATTTTGATTTATTGCATTACATTAATAAAATTTAGAAATTTAATTCTTATGTATTTATTTAGCGTCATGGGTTAGCTGTGAGGATTCGTAAAAATCACGAAGCATTTTTGGGTTGGGTCAAAACTATAAAAATGTAGGAGGTAATTTTGTGCTGCCATCTGTTGAAAAGAGATATAAGTTTTTTAAAATCAATGAATACGTTTTAAAAAATATAATTTGAAGAGAAAGGCTTTATTTTTAGCAGAAAAAAGTGAAACATAGCTTCTTTAAAATTTTTATTTTATTTTGCACACAATTTTAATTTGACTCTTCCCTGCAAGCATCGGTGGTTCAGTGGTAGAATGCTCGCCTGCCACGCGGGCGGCCCGGGTTCGATTCCCGGCCGATGCAGTGAAATTTTTGTTGTTAAGGGGGGATCATAGTTAGCAAATACCAAAAAATCGAATTTTTGAAACCAGTATTTTCTGATAGATGGAAGCTCAATCTATCGAATAAGACCAATTTTGTATCGATCGGCTAATTATTTCTTATGAAAAATTAAAATTATAAAAATAAACAAATGTGCCACGCCTCCTTTGAATTACTAATTGTATGCTTGTATCATTTATGTATTACATTATAAAACATGTTTTTTTGTGTTGATATTTGAAAACTATTCACTGGCTCAATGTAAAAAAAAAAATTCCTGACGATTTACATGAAATTCGGTTAACAAGAAATGTTTCGGTGGTCATTTCGAGTTCGTGTTAACGGGATCGACTGTATTTGTTTTTCGCGTTTATCTCAAAACTATAATTTTCAACACTTAGGTACACTTTTCTCCAAATCTATTGAATATTTTTTAATAATTTTTTTTGTGTGTTATAAAACCATTTTAGATCTATTTAAGTCACCTAATTTAGTCTTACAAATTAAAAAAAATATTTTATTATTTTACACTTTTCTTCGTTGAAAATCAGAATTTTTATGAATTCAGAATATAATGTTTTTAAAATAAAATTTAAAAACTATTTTAGGCAAAAAAATAGGTGACTTAATTAGATCTAAAATGGTTTTATAACACACAAAAGAAATTATTAAGAAATACTTAATAGATTCGGAGAAAAGTGTACCGAAAAAATACTTGTATTTTTGAAAATTCGTAATTGTATGTTTCAAAATATGTCTTTTTTCAAAAATAATAATTTTTAAAAATAAGATTCTTAGGTGTAAATATAATAATAAAAGTACAATTTATAATTTGGTACAATTTTTTTTATTGTACGATAATTTTTAAATGATTTAGAGCCTTTCGAAATCAATACTAAGAATTGGTCATTTTTGCTGTCGCTAACTATGATCCCCCCTTAAACAACAACGTTTTCTTTTTTGAAAGATAATTTAGGATTGTAGTGGGTAACCTTTCTCATTTAAAACCAATTTTTCTGTTTTTTTTAGGAAAAAAAAATCTTCGTAGATTTGTTAAAACTCTGAAACTAATTATCTCAAAATTAATGTTCAAATGCTCGTAAGCGAAGCAAAGGTTAAGACAACAGTAATTACGTAATTTATTTTTCAAATTTTTGTGGATGTATTTATTTAATCTGAAATAGGCGGTTGAAACATGACTCTAAATTTGTTTACAAGGATACAGAAGTTATTTAATTGCAATAAAATATAGAATTGTACTTTACTCGCCTGATGGTATATGGTAGGTACCTTAGCTCTATGGTAGGTACATATATATTCCAGCTTGTGTGCTTGTTCAGAGAACCACTTAAAAGCTTTCGTCAAGTCGGACAGACACATAAAGAGGTTTTACAAGCACAAGAGACACACAAAGAAAGAACGACACGCACACATAAACAAATAAAAACATTTATTGACGGTCACAAACATCCATGCCTGACCGGGATTCTAACCCAACCCCAGAAGCTTCAAAGACTAGCATCCTAACGATTGCGCCACCGGGGCGGCTATAACAGGATATTTGTGCACGTTAAATCTGTAGATTTTGGATTCAAAAGTCCCGACGGCTCATATGATGTCTCTATAACGCTTCTGTTGAGTGCCAGCTTAACATCTTAGGACTCGAGCACACGTATATTCTTAATCTAAACATACTTTTCATACAAATATATGCTTAAAAGTATGTTTTTCTAAGTAATTTTTAAAAGAATTATGTTTAATAGTTACTGAGAGACTCGCCTTAAGCTCTAAAAATAAAATTTTTTGTGTGCTATAAATGCAAAAAAAGCCGTATCACTTATTTGTAGTTAACGGTTTACTTTAACATTGTTTTAAAGGCATAATAAAATTAAAAATTAACTATTAAAAGTACTCTTTGAAAAGTTTGAAAAAAAAGTTTAAAATATTTTTTTTAATTCGCATATATGTATCTCCTGTTGTATTGAATATTTTTACAGAATTGGTTTATGATAACTGTAACTGACTTGTTACTATAATCATACTTTTTGAAATTGGTTCGAATATTTTGTGTAAAATTATTTTTCTGAAAATTAAAAAAAAAAAAAAATGGAACCTATTCCAAAGAGGGAGATTACAGACACCTATAATTCAGCTACATTTATCACATGAAAAAAAAATAGCTGTTTGTAAAAATATTCAATAGTGCCGGAGAAATGAGGCTTGGAGTTATATAGCAGCTAGTATTTGCGCATGCGCGACTTTCCTTAAAACACTATTATGATAGGTACTGGTCACTGTGGTTCCAAATTTGTCCGAAGTCCAAAAAGTCTGTAGTTCGCGCTGTAGAGTGGTTTCAGACTCCTAAATCTATGTGTTTCAGACAGACCAACGTTGTTCAAAAACTACTTTTTTAAAATCCTCCACAAAATTTCCAATTTGGATTTTCGACCTTCATAGCTATACTTTCATTATTTTACATTTTATATTGAAAGTAAAAAAAAAATGTAAACTAGAATTAATAAAAAGGAATCTTTGGCAGAGAAAATATTATATCAAGCGAACTTTTTGATTTGTGGAGTTAAGGGCAAATGAGCCCAAATAACTGCGGGTCTCCAAAACAAAGTGGCTATGTTAATCCAATAGGAGAAACTGAGCTTTTCTGAGCTAGAATTTCTTCGGCTGTGTTGAATATTTTTACAAATGGATTTTTATAAGATAAATGTAGATGACTTAAAGATCTCTATAATCTCACTTTTTGACATGAAAGTTCACTTTTGAAAGAAATGTGTGATGTAATTACATTTTTAATTTTCTTTCGAATAATAAGTAAACTTGCATCTTCTTTCTGGTAAAATTTTTGTGTGAAACTAAATTTATAATATTAATTTATTTCTTTGAAGATAAAACTTGGGATGTGTAACGCTGCACGACTTTTAATTACCCACTTAGGTGTTATACAATAAGTAATACATAGTTTTTAGTAGTATAATATAATGGAGCACAAACAACAGTGTACAAAGAACAACTATGAAATATCTTAGAGCCATACCAGTAAATTGTTACACAAAATTGCTTATTTGTTACCACTTGATCACCGATTCTTATTTGTAAATTCTAGTTGATGTGTTTTTACTATAAGTAAATATTGGGTGCTTTTCCATAACGCCATGTTTAACTTTTATTGAGCTAGAAAGATGTAAAAGAAATTCATAGGAAATTATCCTCAGTACATAGTTTTTGCATGCAAGTATGTATTAAATTTAAAACAACATTCTTAATGTACTTTTTCGTTTTCTAAATCGAACGATTTGAAACTTAGAAGTTAGGTACACTAAAAGAGCGAAATCCACTCCTTACTCTTAAAACGAACTCTTACTCTTAAAACAATTTTCACTCCTTTCGGTGTCGAAAATGCACTTCCCCTATAGGAGTGGATTTCATTCTTTTGTTTTATTAAATCTCTACCAATCTTAACAACAAACGAGCGATTTAAAGGCCATTAGGAGCGATTTAGGAGTTAATTTTTTCTCCTTTCCTGTGCCGAAAATGCACTTCTCCTTCACTCTTAAAACAAAAGAGTGAAATCCACTCCTATAGAAGAAGTTCATTATTATTATCCACTCCTATATAGAAGTTTCTTCGATGGGAGTGGATTTCACTCTTTTGTTTTAAGAGTGTAGGAGAAGTGCAGTTTCGGCACTGGAAAGGAGTGAAATTAACTTCTAAATTGCTCGTAATCGCCCTAAATCGCTCGTAATCGCCTTAAAATCGCTTATTCGGTGTTAAGATTGTTGGAGGTTTAACAAAACAAAAGAGTGAAATCCATTCCAATAGGGGAAGTGCAATTTTTACACCGAAAGGAGTGAAAATTAGTTATCTTAAACTTATTCTTCTAAAGGTAGAAAAAAATAGAAGGATGCGACTTCAGTCTCCCATATCTTTAAAATTTTGCCCATCTATCAGATCAATACGATTTTCATTTCATCTACCCATGTGCCACTTGATGGTCATTGTTTCACTTTAGTTATGACAGCCCGGTTTTAAAAAGTCGCTTTTTGATAGAAAAAGATCGACTTCAGACATCCGAATTTTTTAGATTTTGTCCATTTACCAGTACGATTTTCAGTTCGTCAGCATGTAAGTCACTTGATGGTCATTGTTTCACTTTAGTTATAACAGTCCGATTTTAAATGGTCGTTTTTTTTATAGATAAATATGACATCAGATACCTATTATTTATACCTTTTTTCTTTTATAGTGGTAGTGTAATCGTTTCAGGCTGCCTATTTCTAGCCTCCTTGTAGAAGCCTTTACACAGCCAATAAACTCCTCGTAATTTAGAACTCTGGTCAAGTGACGAGATTGACACCTGAACGGACAGTGGACACCCAACGGAAACTTCAAGCGACATCGTACGCTGACGCCGCACAGTGGTCTGGGAGCGGCCAAAATGCCGAATTTCGAAGTGTTCGCAAAATTCAAAATAGATAGATTTTTAAATTAATAAATAGTTGAATGGTAAGGTTATCAAATACAAATCTTTAAAAATAATTTTTTGATGCATTTATAGCTACGAAAAGTCGACAAATGAAAAATAGCCCGATTTGAGGCGATACATTGGAATTCAAAATTCACGATTTATTATTTCATTACACTTTTTTGAGTTTTACAAAAGTTTTTCTTTTATTTTAGCCGATTAAAATATACAAAATAATTGTTTAATTAGTTTTTGACTTTAGTTTCTAAAATACTGTGTTTTTAAAATTTGAAAGAGTGTAACTTTCTTGCACCACTATGCGCCAAAGTCGCATTAAAATTATTTTTTTGTCCAAATCGTATATAAAAGATAAATCCAAATTTCAGGTGCGAACTCGCGCGAAAACTATAATTATAAACAGAAGTGTCAAAATCTAGCTGTTCAAAAATCGTCGAAAAGCGCAGCTGCGCGTTCCTCCTCGTCAGCTGTTAATCAAGAAACAAAGTAACAAAACCGACAGGTGCTTTGACCACTTCACTTACAAAGAGTTTAATTATAAACAAATGAAATACTGGTGATGTATTTGTAGGAGGGAAAAGGTTTGATTTGTTTACAATTAATAATGTTTTCACGAGATGCCCATTTTGCCCATGCCTATCGGCAAGTCTCCTTTCTCGCAAAGTCTAAAACAAACAACAAATTAGAGATACACGAAGACTAAAAAAAGCTATTATTTTAATATTGTGATCTTAAATAATGCTATCCTTTTTATGAATCTGTTCTATCAAAGTGACTTTAATTTAGTTCCTAAAATACATGTATTCTTTGTATTTCTGATTTGATAATATACTTTTGAATCTAATATTAGTATATAGTACTTTTAAATCAAATACGATATTATTATTAAATATTTTTATTCCTTAACCGTGTTAAAATTGAACGAAAATTCATTTAAAATTCTTTAAAAAGTCTTAAGATGAATATTAATACCATATTTGGACTTAACATCTTTATTATTTTTAATAATAAAATGTTGTTAATTAATATGGTCTTAGAAACTGTTGACGGTTAATTAGAAAGTATAATTTTTTTGTATTTATATTTTTTATATCATATTTTGATATTAAATTCAGTAGTATTCCACATACTTAAATGTGTAATACTATACAATTATTAAAAAAAATTTAATGTTAAGTATTTTATCAATTCCACAAACTTAAATGTGTAATGTTATATAATTATTCCACAAATATACATGTTTAATATATATAATTCATGCGTTCAAAAGTTAGTAAAGAAAATATAGACATTAAAGGCTTTGTTTTCAATTAATTCCATAAACTAAATTGAGAGCAGAAAATATTGAAAATACTGTAAAGTTTTTTTTAGCTCAAAGTTTCTTTTTTTTAAAGATTTTGTGAGTATTTTGAATTTTTGTGACTACTTGACGTATGATTCCGTATTACCCCATGACCTAAACATACGCATATGCACTTGCACAGTATATGTTGTCGAAAGCGTTATTCTTTATACGCGCAATTTTCACATTACATTTTCACATACTATTTTTTGCCTTAACTGTGATATAAAATTCATCGGTTTTACAAACTTGATTGTGTCTTATATCGACTCAGATGGGTCCAAAACCTATAAAACCGAATTTGTTTGCAATTTTGTCAAACAAAAAAAATAAATGAGTTTTGACCGATTTTTAGCCTTTTCCGACCACTGTGCGCCGTCAGGACTTTGGACTCCACAGATTTAACGAGCACGTCTGTCCCAGTCTACTCAGGCCCATCTGTCAGGAGTTGGACTTTTCTACTCTTTCCAGTACAGATATCCGATTTATAGGATGACTGGCAGTAAGTGGAATTCGAACCTGAGAAGGTTTAATCCGGAGGCTGATGCCTTAACCACTCGGCCACGGACGGGCCTTTTCTTATGTACACTACTCAAAACAATTAGGGAGCAATTTGGGTTCTTTTGTTAACCCTTTCAGTTCCAACGTTTGTTTTTTATTCAAAAAACCTGAAGTATGTGAAATGGATTTATTATACAACAGGGATGAAATGGCAAAAAAACAAGGGGAAAAATCTTAAGTTTTTAAATAAAATTTAAGGGGTAAAAAATAGGGATCATAATTTTTGAATTAATTATAACAATAATTTTTTCAAAACTTTATTTGTTTCAAAAAGTTTAAATTAATTTTTAAACATCCAAGAATGCAAGCGTTAAGAATTTAAGGTCAATTTCTCTTATATAATATAAAATTGTAATTGTCGTACGCTTGAAAGCCATGTGACTTACGCGGCTTCAGCCAATCAGAAACGTCAGAACCGCTGAAAGTAAGCTTAAGAGTTTGACGTCATCGCATCGACCAATCAAATAGTTTTTTACTGATGATGAATAATTTCTGTTTACTGGTTGGCAACAGGACGCTCGTCATTTTTTAATGTTTTGAGTATCTTGTGTGGCTATCGAGCGGTATTATTTATATAAATGTAGTTTTCAACAGTAAAGAAAGCACCATGCTCTTACGTTGTTTACTTTTTTTATTCTCTCTCAAATCAATTACAGTTTCAGTTAAGCTAGATTAGAGTTGAAGTGGAAGTTACTATTATATTAAAGTTAATACAGCTTTTTAGTTATGAATTAAATATAAAAAGTACATAATGCCACATCTCCCCCTTTAAAGATTTAGTCTATTGGGAGGTTTCACAGTTCTTCCGCTACGAGTCACTACACAAGGTCCAGGATCTATCTCGTTGGAACTTAGCACATCTTCTGGACTTGTTGATGGAGGTGACCCGTTACTCGCAAAGTCAGGTGTTGAGATGTCATCCAGGTTGTCGTCTTCTCTAGGTGTCAGCTGCAATTTATTCCCTGGGATGAGGTGTTTTCTATTTCTCCTAAAGGTGCGATGACCTTCTTTCACGATATATGATCTTGGGGTTTCAGCTTTTCTTTCTACAGTACCCACTGATCTCCTGTCAGTTATCCAAACTTTCTGACCTGGTTCTATTGGTTTAAGTTTATGGACGTTGTGTCTTTGATTATAATTCCTTTCCTGGTTTCTAATTCGACACTCTTCTCTCTCCTCCAAATTGCACTTAGGAACCAATTTTGGCTGAAGTTCGGAGGGTGCAACAGGCAGGGTCGTTTGAAGGCGACGTCCCATCAGTAGCTCTGCAGGGCTGAATCCATTTCTCAAAGGTGTAGCTCTGTAGCTCAGCAATGCTAAATATGGATCTTTAGATTTCTTAAATCTCAGTTTAATGATCTTGACAGCAGCTTCTACAAAGCCATTGCTCTGGGGATATCTGGGACTGGATGTAACATGCTTGAAACCATATGATCTGGCAAATTGTTGGAATTCAGAAGTTCTGGTTACTTCGAACTGTGGTCCATTATCAGATCTCATAGTGTCTGGTATCCCATGTCTTGCGAATATTGATTTGCAGTGAAGGATTACCTCGTTCGATGTAAGTCTGTCCAATCTTGCAACTTCTGGGTATCGAGAGTAGTAGTCGGTTACCAGCAGGTACCAGTTTGAATGTAGCTTGAAAAGATCCATTGCTACAATTTCCCACGGTCTCTGAGGGAAACTTGTTGGTATCAGAGGTTCTGGATGATTCTTAGATTCCATGATACATGATGGACATTCTCGAACAAGTTCTTCAATCTGTTTACTTATGCCAGGCCAGTACACAGTAGCGTTTGCTAATGATCTGCACTTGGTAATTCCCATATGACCTTCATGAATCTTCTCCAAGATGTCACGCTGCAATTTGGCTGGTACAATTATTCTTGATCCTCTCATAAGGAATCCATTTTGGATGGATATCTCGAATCTCATGTTCCAATAGGGTAGACAGGAAATTTCAACTTTGTTTCGTTCTGTCGGCCAGCCTTCTAATGCATATTTAGCCAACATGATGCATGTTGCGTCTTGGTCTTGTTCGGTCTTCAGTTGGGAAAGTCTTTGGGAAGATATAGGAACAGTGTCTGTTATTTGGTTGATGAAGAGTTCAATTTCTTCTTCCAGTTCAAAATTTGGTTCTTCTTGTTGAGGTGTTCTGGATAGTGCATCTGCTGCTAGTAGATCTTTTCCAGGAGTGTGGAACACATCAAAAGAGTACCTCATCAATCTCATTTTCAGTCTCTGCAGACGTGGAGTGAGATCATCAAGAGATTTTCTTGTTAGGATAGGGATGAGAGGTTTATGATCTGTCTCTAGAAGAAATTTTGTTCCTATTAGATAGCCAGAGAACTTTTCGCACGCCCATGTAAGCGCCAACGCCTCTTTTTCTATTTGTGCGTACCGCTTTTCTGTAGGTGTCAAAGTCCTTGATGCATATGCTACTACCCTAGTAGTGGAATCTTCCTGCTTCTGACAAATAGTTGCTCCTAGTCCGTATGACGAGGCATCTGCTGTCACGGTTGATTTCTTGTTAGGATCGAAGATGGTCAGTACAGGTTCTGATGAAAGAATTTCTTTTAGCCGTAAGAGTGCATCTTTCTGTGGTTGATCCCAAACAAATTGATTCTTCGTTGATAGTAGAGATGTTAAAGGAGCCATGATGTCAGCATATTTTGGGATGAAGCGAGCTAAGTAATTTGACATTCCTAGTAGTTGCTTGAGTTCTGTTTTATTTTTAGGTGTTTCAAAGTTTTGTATGGCTTTTATCTTCTCTTCATCTGGACGTATTCCTGACTCATCGATGACATGGCCAAGAAACTTTATGGACTTTTCCGAGAAGTAGCATTTTTGCTTGTTTAGGGTGATTCCAGTTTCTCTGAGACGTTCGAGCGTTGCTTTCAAACGTTGGTCATGTTCGATTTGAGTAGACCCCCAAATCAGAATATCATCCATGTGACATAGTATCCCAGACAGACCTTCTAAAGCCTGAGACATTCTGCGCTGAAAGTGTTCAGGTGCTGATGAAATGCCAAATGGCAACCGTAGGAAACGAAACCTACCGAAGGGTGTTATGAAGGTTGTGAGAAAAGATGATTCTTCATCAAGAGGTACTTGCCAAAATCCAGAATTAGCATCAAGTTTTGAAAATATCTTACCACCTGCCAAGAGGGCCAGATTGTATTCAGTAGTCGGCAAAGGATGCCACTCTCGTTTGATGCTTTTGTTGAGCTGGGTTAGGTCGACACAGATTCTTACACTTCCATCTTTCTTTCTCACCACTACAGCTGGTGAACACCAATCTGTAGGAGTCTCCACTGGTTTTATAACATTCATCTGTTGCATTCTAGCAATCTCAGCTTTGGTTTTCTCCAAAAGAGGTATAGGAATTTTCCTAGGTGAGGTGAGTGCATACGGATGTACATCATCTGTCAGTTCTATGTGATAGTTTCCTTTAAGTTCTCCTAATCCTTGGAACAGCATCGGAAATTCTGTAAAAGGATCAAAGCTGGTGATTTTCCTTACATATGATGCTATGTTGGGTCCCAGTCCGAAAGATTTAATGGCTGGTTTTCCAAGCAAACAGGTTTGTAGTCCCTTGACAACATAGATTTCTTCCAAACAGGATTTTCCAGCAAATTCGATGTCTTCCACCAGTTTTCCTTCTAGTTGTAACGGTGTACGGTCAGGACCATAGATGACCTTCTTCGTGTCTTGTACATCAGCATTGGTTAACACTGTATGAAGAATGTTCGCAGGGATCACTGTATAGTCGGCTCCACTGTCGATTTTGAACTTGATAGTCTTCCCTAGTATGTTGATGGGAACAACCCAGTCATCGTCGTTTCCATTTTCTGACATCAGCCCAATGAATCCAGGTTCGGAACATTCACTATGAATTTCATTGACTCGTTTCACAGTGCTGAAGCAGACTTTTTCCCAATGTCCCTTTTTTTTGCATTTCCGACAAAAAGAATCTTTGGCAGGGCACAGTTTCCTTTCATGGGATGACTTACCACACCACTTACAATTTTTCGTATGAGAAGAGCACTTTGGTTCAGATGAAATCGATTTGTACCGGTTAGTTGGTACAGTTTTCTTTTTGTGACTTATTGCATTTACCGATGGCGGTTGAACTAAAACATTTTGCTGTTGTTTGATAGATTCAGATAAACGTACCTTCTCTAAAGCTGTTTGAAGAGTCAGTTTTGTATCCAGCTGTAGTTTCTCGCTAAGATTTTGATCGAGTATTCCCACAACTATCCTATCACGCAACAGTTCATCGTGCAAAGTTCCGTAGTCGCATCTATCGGCCATGGCGTACAAGTCCGTTATGAAATCATTCACTGGTTCTCCTACCCGCTGAATTCGTCTGTTGAACTGAGCTCTTTCGAATATTGTGTTTCTTTTCCCCACGAAATATCCGTCGAACTTTTCCAAGACTTTGTCGTACTTCTTTGAATCTTCCTGCGTTATCTCGAAGGAATTGAAAATGTCCTCACTCTTGTCACCCATAATATACATTAGAGCGTCTATTTGTTCTTGATCTGACTTAGCGTTAAGTCCGGAGGCAGTTCTAAACCTGGAGAATCGGGATTTCCACCGCGGCCATTCCCCGGGCGTTGAGAAGCAAAACTGATCAGGCGGACATATTTGATACGACGAAGATGCCATGACGACCGTGATTGGAGATACTTATGTAGATATTTTTACGCGTGCCACCATGTGTGGCTATCGAGCGGTATTATTTATATAAATGTAGTTTTCAACAGTAAAGAAAGCACCATGCTCTTACGTTGTTTACTTTTTTTATTCTCTCTCAAATCAATTACAGTTTCAGTTAAGCTAGATTAGAGTTGAAGTGGAAGTTACTATTATATTAAAGTTAATACAGCTTTTTAGTTATGAATTAAATATAAAAAGTACATAATGCCACATATCTAGCCACTATAGTTTTGAGTTTTGAGACGTAATTCCATTTATTACATTCCAAGAGCCATATAACGAAGGATTTACTGTACTTAATAAAAATTGGTATTTTGAGTAAATAATGGTACAGCTATAATGTAATGGAATGCTTAGTGATTGCAGACTTTTAGTGAAATTGAAAATGTAATGAAGGTTTGCTCTACTTATTGAGTTATATGAAATATGAAGTGGAACTTTTAGTATATTTGTGCATTTTCATTGCTTTGCAACGATATTTAAAACTCCAAATCGAGACCGGCTATTATATCATAGATATTCCTAACTAAGAAAGAATAAAGTAAATTTAAATTTCACAAGTAACTGTTATTTTGCCTTGCATAATGTTGAATCGGCTGCTAAATAGATATTTCTAGTGATGAAGAATAGGAATTCTTCCGCTCAACAGAATCTGCGAGGACTTAGCGATAGCCAAAGAAGTCGCCAAAGTGAAAGAAATCGTAGAAGCTACGCTAAATGAATTTGTTGATTAGAATATATAAATATAATTATGGACATTTTATTTATTAAAATGTAGTGTATTGAATGTAGTTCAGTAATTCTTGAAGTTCAATGAGCAGGAAGCATGTTTTATTTAATGCAGATTGTATAGATGAGCATTTCTGCAATGGCAGTATCCTCATATTAGGCATGTTTGTTTGCGGAGCAAACAAAGAGGAATTGCGTAGCAATTCTCGGGGGTTGGCGAGCGATAGCGAGGGCTTTGCCCCCTAGTATTTCATAATATTTTTTAGGAGTGAATATTATTTCATCATGTTTTTCATGTTTTCATTTAATTAAAACTAGCATTATTTTATTCTTCAAAAGACATGATTCTTCCATCTAACGATGGATAAGTACGAGCTCAAATTATTGAGAAAAAAATCGCTAGCTGATGATCCCAAATGGAATCATTGGGGGGTAAAAGGGTTTAAACCATACATTCCCCTAATTATTTTGAGCAGTGTTTATCTAAACGTGCTATAAAGATTGCAATGCAAAGAAATTCAGCTATCTAGTTCTTTTAAAACTTCTTAGTTATTGCTTCACTTGATACAAAACAACGCCATACGTCACCAATATGGATAAGAAATTCAACACATTCGTACGATTTATTTTAAAGACACCTCCTCCGGTGAGCGTGCTGTTACGAATCAGCTGGTTGTAAGTGAGATATTTGTTAGCTACATCCTTGACAACAACAGGATTTTCGAATATCAAGTCCAAATTCCGATGGCATCGCCGTTGAAGAATATCGGCAGAAAGAGATACACACAGAAAAGAAGAAGCCACATCTAAGGAAAATGTAACAAAATTATATGTCTTTGCATGGTCTGTACTAGCATTAGAAACATAGGAGATTACACTGAAAACTAACAAACCTTGCTGGAGGAAAACAATAAAAATGGCCGCAGACATGGCTTCTTCAAGCATTTTAATGGCTGTCACCATCACTCGGTTTTTGTACAGCACGCGTGCTTCATCTTTTCGTACGTCATCCTGGCTCAACTGAGGCTGGAGACACAGAATCAAAAGGGCGAAGTGGGAATAGAAGAAAGGAGGAACGAAACGTATTGTGGTCTTAAGGTAAAAATTTATCAATTCCACAACAAAAACAACAGCAGAAGTTTCGCTATATATGTTACAAATCTTTGATAAACATATTTTCAAGACTGATGACTTGAGAGCAAAGTAAAGTATCAGTCTAGATAAACGCTCTAATAATATTGTAATGAAAAGAATGAATAAAAATATTAGCAAGTTCTTATTCAAACGGGAACACCGTTTCGCTTTTAATTTTCTGTGCAGATATTTTGATATTTGAGCAATCTCGTTTTTCTTCAAAAGTATGGACCACCATTGAAATATATTGAGGCCATCTAAGAGTAATTCAGTTATTGAAGTTGTATATTTTGTGTTGGTACTTGGAGTAATTTGTAGACTGAAATAAATTGTTAAAGCATGAAAACATATTGCCAACATAACAATTGTTTTTTTACTCTTACAGGGTGCAATGCACATGAAGCACAACAAGCAAATCGTTAATTTTTTCACCAATTTACCATTCATGGTTATTTTCTTTAGTAGGGGAGAGCAGGGGAATCCCGCCACCTCGGGTAATGCCGCCACCCCTTGTATCTCGCCAGCGGTGTGTATTGGAGGGGGGCTGTGAGCACTGACCTGTAGCAGGAATCAAAGTAGTTTGTAGTATAGACGCTAATGGCCGTGTGGTGAGTTGGCGTAAAATTATTTTAAAAAATACGGTTTTTAGTGATTTTCATTTAATTTTGGGCCTTCTGAAATTAAGAGATAAGTGACTGTTATCTCTAAGTTAGATAAATCAGTTACATATCACAGAAAAGAGTAATTATTTGGCTATTTTATTACGTTGTTAGTTTGGGCGCTAAGATATCTACCTTTCTTTAAACAAGCCGTATGTGCCATTTTGTCTTACTGGGTAATGCCGCCACATCACTCTGGGGTTATGCCGCCACATGCAAAAGGATGGCGGCATAATCCGTAAAATAGAAATTTCATATAATAGCCCTGCAACCTTTTAGTTTTCGTTCCAGATGTCACGTATCTGAAAAAGAATAACTGTACTGGCCAAATAGACCAAAGAAACTTTTTTAAAAAACTGCATAGTTAGTTGCAAATGGAAAGTTAATTAAGCTGTAAAGGAGCTGTATCCTTTACAATTTACCATTCCAAAGTAAATTAAACTTATTTTAGTTCTATATGTATTGCTTTATAATATAACTTTTTATGATTTATAGGATATTTGCTTTGTTTATTGATGTGGCGGCATTACCCCAGATACCGGGGTAATCCCGCCACTGTGCGAGCATTAGAAAAGTACAATTTTATTCAATTTCTATTAAAGATTTGAATTTTAAAAAATCACTACAAGATAGGTTATGAACTGTAGTATGCTATGCTCATTACAATTTACATTAATTGCAACACAATTCTGCATGAAAATTCAATTTCCCTTAAGGTGGCGCCATTCCCCTTCTCTCCCCTATTTTTCACAAGAAAATATGTGGCTGAGAGGTCAAACGTGTCCGCCTCGTAAGCCCAATATCGCTGGTTCGAGCCCCGGCTGAGTCGTTGGATTTTTTGGATGAGAAAATTCTGGGCACGCATGTCATATGATTATGTGGCATGTGTAAAAGATCCCTGGAGTGCCCGTTTGGTCTGGGTTCTCTCGGCAAAATTAAAACTCGTCAAACTTTAACATCCACTGAGAGCTCAGATTCATTGTAAATCTGCTCGTCAAAATTGGTAGCGAGAGAGTCGCCTGGATGGTGCCACAAAAAAAAGGCTCTCAGTTCTGGGGAATTTGTCGAGTCTGCAAAGGCTTGACCGCCAATGTTGCAACCCTATCAGAGAAAAAAAAATATCTCTAATATCTATAGATAAGCTATAGCTATACCTCAGAACTCCTCTGACTCGAACTTTTATTTCACGAACAGTTATGAAGTTTAGCTGAGATATTTATCGTGACCTTACCTTGAAAAATAATCTCCACTCTTAAAAAAAAAAAAAAAAAAAAAAAAAAAAACGTTGATGTTGATGATTTGTACACTCTTAAAACAAAAGAATGAAATCCACTCCAGTAGGAGAAGTGCATTGTCGACACTGGAAAGGAGTAATAATTATCTCAGACTGAGTTAAAACCACTCGTTTGTAGTGATCCTGTCGGAGGTTTAACATACAAAGGATCCACTCCAAAAGGAGAAGTGCATTTTCCAGACTGGAGGAGTGAAAATCAATCAGACTGAGTTAAAATCGCTCGTTCGTTTTAAGAGAGTACTGTTTATCAAGGTGTTGCTCTATAAAACCTATTAAATTCATGAATGAAAAATGAAATAAATAACTTTTATGCTTATAAAATTAAGAATAGTATTTTTTTATTTAATATTAGTTATTTTGCAGGTTTCGAATTTTTAAAATTTACCAATAGCAATAAAAATAATTATACCTTAGAATGTCAATAGACCGTCCAGTCCATTGTCTGCTTTACATTTGAGATGCAATATTCATTGCGACTTTAGTAGTTGTGTTTATGATCAAATAGTTTCGGCCTCTATGTCCATAATACTAAAAAAAAATATTGATTTTATGGCATACAGTGTTTGTTAAGCACTATTGGTTCCAGTACAATCGAACGCATTTGAAGCATTAGTAAAAAAGTAAATGCATAATTTTTACTATAACATAATGGAGCAAAGAAAACTGTGAATGCAGAGCAACATTATGAAATATCTCATTGCTGTAATCAGTAAAATATTACAGGATATTAGTTATTTGTCACTATTGGATCAATAATTTTTTATTTATAAACTCTATTTTATATCTCTTGTTGTAAATTTTTCCATCTAAAAACTTCTATTATTATTAAATAATGAGCGTTTTTCACATTGTCATGTTAAAAAAAATCCACTATATTACTTGAGAGCAATATGCTCATCAAAAGGAAAATTTTTTTTCACTCCCTTGTACACGTCGCATGACTTAAGGGGTCTAAGGAGTCTTAAAAATGTGCAAAAAAGATACTACAAAGCATAGTTTGATCTTTCATGTCATTTTTTAACTACTCAATGTATAAGTATAATTTTTTAATATGTAATTCTACAAGATTTATTTATTATAAAACAAGTTTTAAAATTTATGAAACTTTAGCCAAAACTAAAATAAATGATATTAAACATGAAGCTATTTGAAGACATTGTGATTAGGCTTGTGCGGCAAATTGTGAGGTCAAAATTGAAAAAAATGACCAAGAAAATGATTTTATATTGTACAAATATGTACAAACAAAGACTTATACCTAAATTCTCAGCTCAATTTTAATTAGAAATTATTTTAAGATTTTTTTTCTAAAAAAATTAATAAAAATTTAAAATTTTTGATTTTAAATTATTCTTAAAATAATTTTTAATTAAAATTGAGCTGAGAATTTAGGTATAAGTCTTTGTTTGTACATATTTGTACAATATAAAATCATTTTCTTGGTCATTTTTTCAATTTTGACCTCACAATTGGCCGCGCAAGCCTAATCACAATGTGTTTAAATAGCTTCATGTTTAATATCATTTATTTTAGTTTTGGCTAAAGTTTCATAAATTTTAAAACTTGTTTTATAATAAATAAATCTTGTAGAATTACATATTAAAAAAATTATACTCATACATTGAGTAGTTAAAAAATGACATGAAAGATCAAACTATGCTTTGTAGTATCTTCTTTGCACATTTTTAAGACTCCTTAGACCCCTTAAGGGGTCACGGGAGTCTTAAAAATGTGCAAAGAAAATACTGCAAAGTATTGTTTGATCTTTCATGTAATTTTTTAACTACTCAATATATAAGTATAATTTTTTTTATATGTAATTCTACAAGATTTATTTATTATAAAACAAGTTTTAAAATTTATGAAACCTTAGCAAAAACTAAAATAAATGATATTAAACATAAAGCTATTTGAAGACATTGTGATTAGGCTTGTGCGGCAAATTGTGAGGTCAAAATTGAAAAAAATGACCAAGAAAATGATTTTATATTGTACAAATATGTACAAACAAAGACTTATACCTAAATTCTCAGCTCAATTTTAATTAGAAATTATTTTAAGATTTTTTTTCTAAAAAAATTAATAAAAATTTAAAATTTTTGATTTTAAATTATTCTTAAAATAATTTTTAATTAAAATTGAGCTGAGAATTTAGGTATAAGTCTTTGTTTGTACATATTTGTACAATATAAAATCATTTTCTTGGTCATTTTTTCAATTTTGACCTCACAATTGGCCGCGCAAGCCTAATCACAATGTGTTTAAATAGCTTCATGTTTAATATCATTTATTTTAGTTTTGGCTAAAGTTTCATAAATTTTAAAACTTGTTTTATAATAAATAAATCTTGTAGAATTACATATTAAAAAAATTATACTCATACATTGAGTAGTTAAAAAATGACATGAAAGATCAAACTATGCTTTGTAGTATCTTCTTTGCACATTTTTAAGACTCCTTAGACCCCTTAAGGGGTCACGGGAGTCTTAAAAATGTGCAAAGAAAATACTGCAAAGTATTGTTTGATCTTTCATGTAATTTTTTAACTACTCAATATATAAGTATAATTTTTTTTATATGTAATTCTACAAGATTTATTTATTATAAAACAAGTTTTAAAATTTATGAAACCTTAGCAAAAACTAAAATAAATGATATTAAACATAAAGCTATTTGAACACATAGTGATTAGGCTTGCGCGGCCAATTGTGAGGTCAAAATTGAAAAAATGACCAAGAAAATGACTTTATATTGTACAAATATGTACAGACAAAGACTTATACCTAAATTCCCATCTCAATTTAAATTAGAAATTATTTTTAAAAATATTTAAAATCAAAATTTAAAAAAAATTTATTAATTTTTTTAGAAAAAAGTTCTTAAAATAATTTCTAATTAAAATTGAGCTGAGAATTTAGGTATAAGTCTTTGTTTGTACATATTTGCACAGTATAAAGTCATTTTCTTGGTCATTTTTTCAATTTTGACCTCACAATTTGCCGCGCAAGGCTAATCACAATGTGTTCAAATAGCTTCATGTTTAATATAATTTATTTTAGTTTTGGCTAAAGTTTCATAAATTTTAAAACTTGTTTCATAATAAATAAATCCTGTAGAATTACATATAAAAAAATTATACTTATTTATTGAGTAGTTAAAAAATGACATGAAAGATCAAACTATGCTTTGTAGTATCTTCTTTGCACATTTTTAAGACTCCTGTGACCCCTTAAAAAAAGTAACCACATTCTTTGGATTGTTGACTATCACTTTTAGTTTAGTTTGAATTATCATCGCACTAGAGCTACACGAGGGCTATTGGCGACGGACTTCGTATTTTAGAACCACAGTAATGTGACTAGCCGACACCTGTGTAGGCACCCAACGTAACAATTAAGGGCAACATCGTACGCATCGATGGGACTTTTTAGCATATTTAACGTGCACTCCCTCTACAAGTGGTTTTATTCGTCGGAAATTTTTTTGCACGAGCCGTTTATAGGTCGGCAGTTATTTTGGCGATGCCTTTCGCATGCTAGGCGAATACCTAACCGACTGTGCTCCCCAGCTCACGGCTATCTTTATTGTAATTCGTGATATTTTAGTATGATGGTACTTGGTTGAATTACTTTTACACACATCTAATTTTTCACACAAATTCAATGTTATTTTTATTTTAAATGTTTTAAAAATATGTTATAATTATATAATTATAACGTATTACATAATTCTTTGAAGTAATACAGACACGGAAAGAATTTTTACTGTCACAGAGAAAGACAGTACACCCGGGGCGAAGGCGGCCATCGAACCCGCACCTGTTACAGCGCGCAGACTGCTGGCGTAATGGTTCAAACCACTCAGCCTTCCGAGCTCCAGGTAACAGGAAAGTAGGCTATTCCAATTCCTTATAACTTATTTTTATTGCTTCACTTGATCCAAAATGACACCATATGTCTCCAAAATGGATACAAAATTCAACAATGTCATGCGATCGATTTTAATGACGCCCCTCTTGTAAGTGCTTGCTGTAAGTGATACTTGTTAGCTATACCGACATTGACTGCATTGGGATATTCGAATATCAAGTTCCAATTCCGATAGCATCACCGTTGGAGTATATCAGCAGAAAGAGATACGGTATAAGAAATAAGCAACATAGCCTAAATACAATTATAAAATAATAGATCTTCAAAATATCTGGTGTAGGGTCCAATAGAGAATATATTAGTGTAAAGACACAGTCCATCCCTGTTGGAGGAACACTATTTTTCAGAAAGATATGACATCAGGCATACTTTTCAATTATATCATGTTTTCTTATTCCGTCTATGCTTAAATGCATATATAAGCATGGAGGCAGGCCATTCTATTTCTCTTAGAATTTATTGTTGTTGCTTCACTTGATACAAAATGACACCATATGTCACCAAAATGGATACGAAATTCAACAATGTTGTGCGATTCATTTTAAAGACGCCCCCTCCTGTTAGTGTGCTGTTACGAATCAGCTGCTTGTAAGTGAGATATTTATTAGCTATACCCTTGACAGCATTGGGATTTTCGAATATCAAATTCAGATTCCGATGGCATCGCCGTTGAAGTATATCAGCAGAAAGAGATACGCACAAGAAAGAGGAAACCACCTTTAATGAAATCGCAGAATAATTATAAGCCTTAAATTGCTCTGATATAGCATCAGAAAAATAGGATATTAAACTAAACTCTGTTAACCCATATTTGATGAACACAATAAAAATGGCCGAAGACATGGCTTCTTCAAGCATTTTAATGGCGGACATCATTACTTTGGTTTTGTGCAGCACACATGCTGTATCTTTTTGTACTTCATCCTCACTCATCTGGGGCTGTAGACACATAATCAAGAGGACAAAGTAGGAATAGAGGAAAGAAGAAATGTAACACTTAGTATTATTCAGGTAAAAATGCATTGATTCTATAACAAAAGCAACTGCAGAAGTTTAACTATATTTGGTACAAATGCTAGATAAGCAAATTTTTAAATAGGATGACTTGAGAACAATGTTAAGTATCGGTCTTGATAAACGCTCTAAAAATATTGCAATGAAAATTATGAATAGAAATATGAAAAAACCCTTAGTCATAGTGGAACAGCGTTTTCCTTTCAAGTGACTGCATAGAAATTTAGATAGTTGAACGATTTCGCTTTTCTTCAAAACTATGGACCACCATTGAAGTATAGTAAGAAAATCTGAAAATAATTGAGCTACAGTACACTCTAAAAAAATATCTGTAAGGTTACTAAGAATTCTCTAGGAAACTCAGCTTCCATAAGTTTTTTTAGTAGTGTTACATAAGAAATATGTGTATATATTACTAATTAAAGCTTAGTAAGTTATACTAAGAAAAATTAGTAGATTTTACAGGGGATTTTCTTGTATGTTTACAAAGAAACTGGTAGTAAACTGGTTACAAAAGTTTAAAACCAGAGGGCGCCACTAATTTTTCTGTTAGTCAGGTTTTATTTCGAACTTCCCGAGGACAGAACCCAAGATTATCGGGATCCGTGGAACAGCGCGTTAGTCCTCTCTGCTATCGGGGACTTGCATTTTGGTTGCGTGTAAATAAAGAGGTTAAAATCTTGATCGTTAAAGACGTTTTATGTTATTGATTAAGAAATTTTAAGTTTAATTTTTTTTTCGGATATGAAGTTTTCGAAATAATTTAACGTAGTTTTTATATACTAAAATAAAAAAAACCACGTTTTTAGGTTTTTTATCGTTGCGATATCGATTCGTCATAATCTCTAGAAAAGATAGCCAGGGGGCGCTGTAAGCGTTACATCAATTTACTTAGTATTGTTTAGTATTACTACAGTAGTTTCTTTAGGTTACAGATGATTTTCTAGTAAATGGTGAAAACCTGTAAAGTTACTAAGTAATCGTTAGTAAATTCAAGCCAAATTTTTTACAGTGTAGTTGAGTATTTTGTATTAGTACTTGGAACATATTGTAATATGGAATGAATTATTAAGGCGTGAAAACTAATTGCCATTGCAATAAACACTATTTTACTTCTTGAGGTTGCTATACACATGGAGCACAGCAAGAAAACTGTTAGCTTTTTCACGAACTTTCTACAAGTCATAGTTTTTTCTTTAGTATTAAGCAACAGAATATGATTTTCGAAAAACAGCTATAGGGCAGACTGACCAGTGAGTGAACAAGCCCCAGTGAATGAACATTTGGTAAATGTAATTAAAAAATAAGGATTGAAAATCATTCAACTAGATGGATTGGCAACACTGACTTCATCCCGTGTAGTAGTAAGCTATCTGACATATGGTTGGTTGTCCTGGTCATTATATCCTGGTGTTTATTCATTGGCGAACGCAGCACCTTAAACGTTCATTCACTGGTTAGTCTACCCTACCTCAGTTCTCTCTTGATTTTTTTTTTTTTTATGTCACTAGTTATATTGATGTTGAGCGGAAATCTTTATTGTGACCTATTGCGACATTGTTTGCTGCACTTCGTTCGAGATTTTGTGCAAAGAAATTGATAGTTCGATTTGTCCTACTTATCAAACGCTAATAGTTAAACATGATTTGAAAATGAAAATAATAGCTGTTGTTCTAATAAAATAGAGTGCCGTTAAAAGTTTAAATTTCATTAAATATCAGATAAGAAGTTTCTAAGAATAATTCTGTAAAGTCAACAATTGCAAAGCAAATTAGCTATACTTCGGGAACGAAGACTTCTTATTCAATTGTCTGCTATACTTTTGAACTCATCGTGAATTTAATTGTTGTGTGAGAATCGACTTAAAATATCGACTACTACGTTGATGAAATTGCACAAAAATATTGGGTTTAACGACTTACACTGTTTATCAAACAGTATTGGTTGTTTCACAATAAAAAGCATTAGAAGCATGAATAGAAAATAAATTATTTTTGTAATAATCTAATAGTGCATAGAAAAATAGTTTTGTAAAGAATAGATATGAAATTTCTTAGAATAGGGAAGACCGGGGCTAGTTTTCCGGGTGGGGTAAGTTTTAAACCGGGTCTTAAATTAGAAATGAGCCGTTAGGATGTGTCAAATGACTGCTTGGTTCATAAAGCAACCCGTTTTTATATCACTCACAATAATCTTTCTTCAGATGGTATTTAGTAAAGTCGTTAGAGTTTTCTGAGATTTTTCAACGTTGAGTGAATTATCATGCTTAAATTCAACATAAATCCCATATACTATTATTAAACTCACAGATACTATTATTAAACTTACTGTTTTAACATTGTGTATTCTAAAATGCGGCTTCTATCTCTCTTCTTAATTATGCATTCGCTTAAAAAAATATTTAAAATTCGACTTTTCAGGGTACAATAAAAGTCAGTCAACGGGATAAGATTTCCAACAACGCCATGTAGAAAAACGAGCTCGAACCCTTGTAAACTTAGCATATATCTGTCCTCATGACTTATGACTTTCTTGGTGGGAGGCAAGATCGCCAAGCACTGCGACTTTAAGTCTATTGTACCAAGCCCCAGAAATGACACAAGCACAAGAGACACACAAAGAAAGAGACGACACAAACACATAGACAAATAATAACATTTATTGACAGTCACAAACATCCATGTATGACCGGGATTCGAACCCGACCCCAGCAGCTCCAAAGGCTAGAATCCTAACGAGTGTGCCACCGGGGCGGCTATATCTGTCCTTACACTTGTATTTATAAAATATATTTTTTTTTACTGATTAAATATTGAGAGGCGGGTAGCTTTGTCCATGGAGGGTAACTTTGGTCCACATTTCGGAAATATACTTGTTGCTTTGTTTCTCTTCATAAAATGATCTTTTGTTAAATTCAAATTTTTTTACAATTTGGAAAGGTGGAAACATTGCCATTCATTTCATGTAAAAAAAAGTATCATTCTAATTTTGGCAATACTCCGAATGAGGTGAGTACTCTTACGAGAATTTAATGACAAAAATGTATTTATTTCAACTCTTGTCTGAAATACCTAAAAAAGATTGAGAATAGCTGAAAAAAAAAAGAAACTCTATACTATTCTTTTATTTATGGGGATAAAAATTACAGAATTTTTTAAAATCTGAGTTGGTTTCTTTTCTAGGTATAATGAATCATTGTAATATCTCTATTACAATGAATGCGTGTAACTTTGATAAGAGATGTAAGTATTTCTTTATGGAACTTTGCACTTTCACAAATGTATGTGAACGTGTATTCTGTTCAAGTATTTTGGAAGAAGTCTTACTTTTATGATTACACATTTTTAAGAGGATTAAAAAAATTATTTTAAATATTAAAAAGATAAAGATAAGAAATGCAAGGTACGCACAATATTCAAAATAGCTAATGTCGAAATGCAAACATTTTCTAATTACGAATATATTATTTTCCTTTTATAATAAAATCGTTCGCTTTTTATATAAAGATTTTTATTATTAAATATTGCTTCAAAAATAAGTTATTTTCCCTTAATAAAATTGAAGTTTACTTTTTTAAAGCATTAATCAATGCTGGTATTCATAGTGTACTGTCTTTCTACGATGCATTGCAATGTAAATTTTAAGTTATGTACCATTTTTATAAACTATGTATCTTATAACTTTGTTATTTTTATGTTTAAACATTTTAATATTACTATTTAATCGGTAACACGGCCTTTATGGATGTTAAAAAGTGAAGATAAACAAATATAACTAGAGAAATACTAAAAGAAACCACTTTTTATTCAATAACATACAAGATAAGTACAATATTTATTTCCATACAACAATTGGGTATATCAAATGTTATAAATTTTGTAAGGATAATGTAGGTAATCATATAAAGTTAACTTTCATTTTCTGTTTAACAAGTAACAGTTAACAATTTTTTTCGAAATAGTTGTCAACTTTTTAATAACAGTAACTTGAATACATTAAGTCCATTGATTCCAGTTTTCCATCATATAGAAGTACGTTTTTTTATTTCCATACTCAAACATCAGTTCATTCAAAATCCATCTGTAAAATCTATCTATAATCTAAGTAAATCTATCTGCAATCTAAGTAAATCTTTCTGTCTGAGTAAATCTGTCTTGTCTGAGTAAATCTGTCTTGTCTGAGTAAATCTGTCTGCTGCTAATCATGACACAGATAGAATTAAAATATCTCTATATGACTCTTCAATATTCTCTCACTTTCCATTCTAGTCACTGAAGTATTTTGCAGTTGACGGAATATTTTTCTTTGAGATAGCATTTTCTGAAGAACCTTGCACTAAAACTGTTTCTTCTTTCTTTTTTATTAAGTGAATATGTAATTACTGGAACTTTCATTACTGGAACATCTTTATCTTGACAGAACTAAACTCTTGCACGAAGAGCGTTGAATTTCCTTGGAAGACAGCATTTTACTTTTGAAATTGCTGTTTCTGAAACACAACAAATTTGTTTAGAGCACATATATGTGATACAAAATATCTAAGGAGGCAAAATGTAACGGAGTGCATAATGTACATTAACAAGGGGTGCGAATATATATTAAAGTTATTTTATATTTAAAATGTGAATAAAAATTTGATTATTCAGAAAAGTGCAATAGATTGTTTGCCATTCCTATTTATTTATGGATTTAAGTAAAACTATCTTAAGAAAATGTTTTCTTGTAAGAAAAGTATCGACATACTTTTTAAAAAGTATTATTATATTGTACTTATTTATTTACAAGATTAAAAAAAGTTTGAAGCTCTATTTTTAAATTTGTTTAATCATCCTATTATAAAAAAAATACGACCATAAAGTAACTCCTAATCC
Source organism: Hylyphantes graminicola (assembly GCA_023701765.1). NCBI lineage: Eukaryota > Metazoa > Arthropoda > Arachnida > Araneae > Linyphiidae > Hylyphantes > Hylyphantes graminicola. Next base: position 12,644,308 of record CM043120.1, read on the forward strand.
TAAATTAACTAAAGGATGAGCTGTGAAAGAAAAATAAAAGTTCTGTAATTTCTTCTCTAGATTTTTCAGATTTATTAAAGTAGTGAAGTGGCCGGAATTTAGGTGTTAGTCTCTTAAATTAATTATGATACATACAGTTAAATTAATATTAACTTGTCAAGTTAAAGACGTCTAACAAATAGCTAAATTCAAAATTTCAAAAATACTACTTTGTGTTTAAAACTCTTAAAAAAAGTTAATGAGACAGAAATATTTCTTAAGTTGAAAATTGAAGGGATTGAATATGAAAGTAAAACTTACTTGTCTTTTTCCACATAAAATCTTTAGGCATTCTCTTGAATGAGACGACATATTTTTCGGTAAAGAACGGGTGCCTTAGAGCGACACTAGCGTCCATCCTTTTATGTGGAGATTTACGCAGAAAGCGATGCACGCAATCAAAAGCGATATTTACCGCGACTTCATCCAGAAAAGGAAAGTTTGACCTTACTCTTTTGAAGAACTCTTCCTTCTGTTCAGAGAAAATAATCAAGTTAATTTTTGTGTGCAATAAGTATTGAAAGTGCAATGCAGTACTCTCTGAGGTAGCCACTTTCGACTTCCAAGTTATGCATAAGATTGAAAAGAAAATTGTTTTAAAGAGTAGTTACTACAGAGAGTTTAACGTAAACTTACGCCATAAAACTGTGGGTACCAAGTGCTTATAGAGTGACGTTTAAACGAAACAATAAGCAGACATACGCAAAAATTAAGTTAGATTACACCAGAAAAACCCTACACTAGAGTAAGCTTTTTAAAAAAAATTGAGTGGGCAGATTGCTGCTCCCACATTAACCATGAAAATTAACTGCTTTTGAAAGTTTATAACATTAAACATTTCAGTGAGTAACATTTCAACGCCATATTTAGTGGTTGAATACAGAAGTCAAACTTTGTTACAAGAAAAAGAATCGATATTACAACTATCTGATTACAAAAATAAGAAGAGGTCAAATTTATTCTCTGCTCAACGCAGTCTTGAAATAATCTGCAATTATTCTTTAATCTCTTTTGTTTTAGGAAAAAACATTATTGATACATTTACGCTTGCAGTTTATTAAAGAATACACGAATACAATTTCCTAGACCTCCTGTTCCTCTCATAACAATTTGATGTCAGTCAACTTACTTCAAAATACTTTTGTAGAAAAATCCTGATATTTTTTCTCCTTAAACTAATGCATCGACAGTGTGACTACACGTAATATTTATTATTTTTTTAATGCCCATATGTTATTAAATTTCTTAAAAAAATATAAAATAGAACCAAAAAGTAATGTTTCAAAAATAAAAGTTACCTGTAGAACTTTGAAGAGCATAGGATACACTTGTACATTCCAATTTTCTCCTGGTTTCACTGCACGCAAAGGAAAATAAGCCAGCAATTCCAATAACATTATTCCAAAGCCCCAGAGGTCACAAGCTTTTGGGTCTGGTATCAGAGTGCCTGACCCTAAATTATAGCAGCCTTCTGGGGGTCGGTATCTTTGGGGCATTCCCAGATCCGAACTGGAAAATAAAAAAGAAACTTAACTAAATTTCTAAGTATATTACTAAATTAATTAAGTTAATCCTACTTTGTCAGAAAACTCGTCTTCTAACACTAAAATTTTCCTTGTTTTGCAGACATAATTTCAGTTTCATCGATAGACATCGTTTTTTAGTAAATGCTATAGACCGCCAACCTTATTTGAAACACTTTAGGGATGGAAAACCGAAACAGTTTTTTTTTGCCCTCCGTTTTGACTGAAAAACCCTTTTTTTTTTCATGAGACTGGTCAAACACGGAAACCGGTTTTCTGCGGTAAAAGCCGGAAATCGATTTTTTTCTCAAAAACCGCCATCCCTACCGTTTCTTATTTGGTTCGCGGCGAGTATAGGCCTTTTGCAGGGAACAAGGATAATTTTTTTTTTACATTCCTTATTTTCAATGCGATTGTTTTCCACATGCTTCCACCTTCTTGTTGGTTTTTCAGTGGTCGAGTCGGTTCTTCACCCGTCTTGCGGCATTTAAAATCTGTTACTCAATGATTACTAACACCGATGAAACGAATGAAAAATGAACGAAATAGGTCACGTCAAGAAAAATAATAATAATTGCTTTGGTATTGGATATTTACCCTTTTGAAATGAATTAAAAACAACGTACCAAACACTAAGCTAGTTTTTCTGATCTATGCAAAATTTAAAAATTTACTCCTTAACGATGGGGCTTTATATGCTGGAATACCATGCATTGGCCTTTATTTAACTGATGGATTTAAGTTAGTTTTAGACTCATTAGTGTGTTATAACTGAACACTCCGCTTAATGGGGTTAATATATATATTTTTTCATTTAAGTTAATTTTAATCTTATTGACATTTTACTACAATAAACTCCACCCGGAAAATTAATTGGAGCAAAATATAAGAATTATACTACAACAGCATATGCAAATTTGCGAAAAAAAAATCTTTTCATGATGAACAAAATTAATCTCAAATATACTTACACATAAGTCGGTTTGTTTGTGGAAGCGATAAAACCAAAGTCGCATAATTTGGCTCCTTTAGCGTCGATTAGAATGTTGTCCGGCTTGATGTCGAAGTGGCACACATTCTGGGAATGGAGGTAGTTGAGTCCTCTCATTGCATCGCCCAAGTACTTCTGTATTTCTTGGAAGGACAGTTGGAAAACACCCACCACTTTCCACAGATTAGTCTCCATAAGTGGACTGACGAAGACTTGGCAATCTTTACTTTGAAATGTCTGAAATAAAAGTTTAACTTTAGTAAAACAACTGAAACATTTATTCATCAAAGCCAATTTATTCATATTTAAAAAAAAAGAAAAACAATGTTGTTACTTCCTCCAAATGTATTTTATCAATTTGTTATTCGTTCTCGAAATGAGTGTTTTCCCATATGCTTTTTGTAAAAAAATCATGACATTTTAGATTTCGGATTAGACGCTTTATTAGATTATTGCTTTAAGATTTTTGAGTTGAAATTTTGAAATAAATATCTCTGAAGTGGAATTTCGAGAAGCAATTGCCTTAAATAAGAAATTTCAGAATTTTCTAATAAAAATATTTTTATCTTAAAAATAAAATTTTATCACAAACCAACGGCATGGATTTATAAATTAATTCTAACCTAACAAGTAAAATTTTTACTTAGAAAGATAGATATTTCTTACCTCTATCAAGGGTAAAATATTGGGATGATCAAGAGTCTTCCAAATTTCAATTTCGTTGTTTCTTACACGTCGAGATAGCACTATTTTGGCTGCGATTTCTTCTTTAGTGACTCTGTGCTTGAGCTTGAACACGCTCCCATAGCTTCCAGAGGCGAAGCAGGACTCAAAAACGTACGAAGTCTGTAGAGGTTTCAGGACTTCTCCAATCCAATCGTGACAAAATACACCTTCAGGAATAAAGTCCTCTTCATACGCAGGACTCAAAAGAGATTTTTCAACTGATACGTTCTGAACGCATAGTTCATTCTTTAGTTTTATGTCCAAGATTTGAACTTTGGTCGGACTTTCTTGACCTATTTCGTCCAATTTGATGTTAGGTGCTTTGAAAAGATTTCCTTTACAGTCCGTTTCTATAAAGGCCCTTAAATTCGGAAGAGAGTTGAAAGGTTGACGTTCTTTTCCATCTCTTTGGAGGACTGGAACACTTTTAGTCAAAGCTCTCTCTTTGTCATTCACATTTTTAATATCTTCCTGTATTTGAATCTCAGGGCTTGAAACGAAGACTTGAATATATTTTTCATCAAAAGGCAAGTTAAAATCACCACCAGCTAAATTCAGTCCTATGTGGCAAGCCTTTTGATTTTCAATTGAGCCAAATGCCTTTTCCTCTTGGCATTGATTTATAGTAATTTCGCATAAAGTTGGCGAGTCAGGCTGTTTTGAGTCTTCTTGATTCTCGAAGCAAGAAAGAAGTACATCTTCTCCGGATTCAACTTCATACGCCGGGTCAATATCATTCAAAGGTTCGGCACGGGAATTTCCTTTTGTGAAAACGGCACCCTACCAAAAAATTTAGATTAGCACTTTAAAAGATTACATTTTAATGACATCAAGGTAAGTAAGAAGATATATTAAGGTGATATTTTCTGACATAACATTTTAACAAAGTATTAAAATGAGTTTTGTATCGATTGCATTAAAAAAAATGCGATTCATGAATAAACCAGATATATTAATTACCAAAGAAACATTATGTATTTAAAATAGCAAATTAGTAAAATTATTCAGTTAGTTATTTTTAAATAATAATCTTTTCAACACCAGCAAATATTTTGGAAAAATAATCATTTATTATTTAAAAATACTTATTTTTTGTAGGGCATTTATGTATAAATGAATCAAATTTATAAACTTTAACTAACTCTTTATTAATGATTAAAAATAAAAATATTCTTACTTCTTTCACAGGAACTTCAAATACATTTAGCTTATTCCTAAAAAAGACAATCTTTATTAATTGCAAGGTAAAACGTGAATATTTCAGTTAAAACTACATGCAAAATTTATTTGTATAATATATGATTGTTTAGAATGTATACCGTAAATAAAATATAAACATTTGGAAATTTCTTGATGGACTGGATTCTAACCCATAAGTGATCAGTGAAGAATACTAAAAATTAATGAATTACCTTAATACAGAAATACATAAATTGAAATGCACAAGTACCACAGGTACCTTGATTTAATGCAAAAAAGTAGCATTGATGACTGGTTGAATACAAGTCCCAACTTGTAAATTTTAACATAAGTTAAAACACAAAAAATTTAATTTTGTGAATGTTTAAAAATTAAGTAAAATTAAACTGAGCAAAAAAAATTCTCCAACTTTTATGAATATTGACTACAAAGCTTTAAGAACTGTATAAATAAATGTTAAGTGTAGATAAAGAAAATAAACATGCAGGTTTTTTTTTTAAATAAACTTAGAAAATATTAGAAAAAAATGTGTTTCTATACATCCATATTATATTTCTCGTTTTTATCTCAATTCTTTGAATGCGAAAATGCAGGATTACACTACGATATACAATGAAATACTTACAGCTTTTTCCGGAACCACGGAATAATCTTATTCATTTTTATTTCCCTATTTTTGGGTGTACGATCGGGAAAATTTAACTGCTGTAGATTATTAGGCAGTTAAAAGTACTTTTTTGCGGTATTTTTTTTTTAATGACAGCGATATCAAAATAATTCAGATTTTAAGTAACCTTGCAAGCGAAATCAAACTTTACAATGACTTTTTTTGAAGACAACAATACTGTTTCGTAAATATTCATGAATTGTTTTAAGTGTTAACATTGTTATAATTTGAATGCATTGTTGGAATCTCTAATATGTTGCCGTATACGAAACTTCAGTATCTACAACAATGCCATGGATCATTGTTAGATGGCCTGGTACTTAAAGTAAAGTATATTGAAATATAGTTAATTTATGTAGAATGTATATTAGGGGTACGTTTTGTTTACTAATTAGGGCCTCCATCAGAAACCTTCAACCCTTTGACGATTTTATAGAGGTCTTATGCTCTTTTGCAAGAACCACAAATTAAAAGATTCCTTAAATGCAAAAAAAAAAACTCCCGTAAAAAAAGAAAAAAAAAACATTTATTTTTTGAAAATTAAAATGTTTCAAACAAAAATTGTATTCATTCATTCGTTCATTTATTTATTTATTTATTCGTTCGTACGTTCATTCACTTATCCATTTTTTTATTTGTTCATTTATTTCTTTCTTTCGTTCGTTCATTCATTCACTTATCCATTTATTTATTTTGCTGATAAATATTTCATAAAGTCATATTTGGATCCATCAGAGAATGTGATGATTGATGAAGGCCAATGGTCTGGCCAATTCAATTATGAAGTGGCCAGGCAATATGAAGAGAAACCAATTATTAATATCATAAAGGCAAGGGGAAGTCAATCACTGGGTCACATGCAACAAATAGACGATGGCAAAAGGTACAAAGAGGATTCGCAAGGGACGTCAGGGTGAAAGTCATAGATTTAGAAAGTAGCAGATATGCCCATCGATTGCGCAATTCCGTACAACGCAATACAAACCGCGCGATTGTGTGATGAGTCCACATTTCGCCTTTCTTACAATGCATCACGGGATACTGGTTCACAAAAAATGCGTTTGCCGAAGAGTTACGTGCAAAAAAAACTGCATTTTTAATATGCTTTTTTTATGAATATACACTCTAAAAACGAACGAGCGATTTTTACTCAGCCAGAGTTAATTTTCACTCCTCCAGTCTAGAAAATGCACTTCTCCTAGTGGATCCTTTGTGTGTTGAACCTCCGACAGGATCACTCCAAACGAGTGATTTTAACTCAATCTGAGTTAATATTCACTGCTTTCCAGTGTCGAAAATGCACTTCTCCTACTGGAGTGGATTTCACTCTTTTGTTTTAGGAGTATATACCTCATGTGTGCCAGAAATTATCAATACCTATCCAGCTATAAACTTATTTTAGCAAAACTGGTAAAAAGTTTTAATTAGTTAATATTAAATATATATTTTTTATTAGTCGAATTATCTCATAATTCATGGTGCCATCTGGTGGCGTATGACATGCCATCTGCTAGGGCTTGCAAACTGCCTTATGGGATACTGGTTCACAAATGGCTTCACGTTTCCCCCTAGGGGCAGATCTGCAGCTTTCTAAATCTATGGTGAAAGTAAAAGAGGAAGATCCATAAGAAAAGGGTGGATGAAGTTGAGAAATATCTAAAGGCAAGGAAGTTCAAACATTTTAAAAATTAAAGGCGAGAGACAGACGACTTTGGAGTCGAATCGTTAGGGAGGTCGTGGTTCAGCTTGGACTGTAGTGCCGGAGACCTTATAATAATATGGAATGAAAAAGTTGATAAGAATATAAGGAAAATACAGATCGAAAATTGGAAAGCAAAGGCGAAATACAAATGACTTTGGTGGAGTGGTTTGAATCATTAAACTAGCATTCTGCGAGCTGTAGCGGGTGCGGGTTCGATTTCCGCCTTCATTCTGGGTGTATATTCTATTCTTTGTGACAGTACAAATTCTTTCTCTGTCTGTCTTACTTGACAAAGGCTTTATAAGCGGGTCTCTTATCAAGCACACAAGCCGGAATACATATGTATCTACCCCTACCTTACGACTTTGTAGTCGAATTGTTAGCGCTATTATAATCCAGTATCAAATGCAATAAAATTAACTATTTATTATTGATTCTTTTAAGTGAACAGAAGATAATCGGGAAAATGCAGTAGAACGAGCTTCTCTCCTTGCCAACCTAAGTTGGGTAAATAGAAATATGCTATGGAGAAGATCCTTCCGCGCATGTAAAGAGTTCCATAAATTATGTGTGAATCCATCTAAAAAATATGTTTTAAGCATTAATTTCGTTTAAGGTCTAACAGATTTGAGGAAATTTTACAATTTTATCAGAATGTAAAGTGTATTTTTGTTAAATTGTATTCAGATCAATTTATATGTAAATGTTACGTACAATAGTTTCCAACTAACACAACAATAGCACTTTTCCCTTTGCCTTTTTACTTTTTGTTTCTACCCTAGTTACGTTGACACGGAGTGTAGTAGAATGAATGTCTCACATTGATACTAATATGCCAACGTCCCATCATCAAACAAGACTAATAATGAGGTGAGAGGGGTGTGTGAAACAGAACCTCCTGAATTGGGTACTTGACGATTGATTTAATGTTAACACGTGGGTTTTTCTATGCATTCCAAGGGGAACTTGAGTGTCGATTTATGTCCTTCGGTTTTATTTAAAACACATGCGCTTCATAATCCAGATGTGCCTCCTTTTGATGGGCCTTCTATGGGTCTTTATAGTGGGCTAATTGGTAGAATTAAAAACTTCAACTCTTTCGAAGAAAAGTTTACTGACGGTTTCATATGTTGGTTAGAAAACCGCAAATGGTGATTTAAAGAAGCTACAAATGGGGTGACAACAGCAGTCCCTTGCCCACGCCAGGAATTCATTGCAATGACCCTTACATCTTTTTAATCATCCTCCCCTAGACTCTTTTTTTCCCCAAGATTGTCTATAAAGCCATTTATGACACCCAAAAGCACAACACTCAATTCTTCAAGCTTTTTCTATTAGAAGAATCGAATGGATGTGCTTTTCGGTATCGTAAATGGCTATGGACAATCGGAAAAAAATGAGTCTAAGGTGATGATACCAAATGGCCTCACTGGTACTGAAAAGGCTAAACGCCCCTATCAAGTTAATACTTTGTCCCATGCATCTGATGTCACAAGATGGCTGTACGTTCGTCAAGGGAAGTTAAGCACAAAAAAAAACCATCTGTGTATTAGAGATGTGAAAATGTTTTTGGCTTAAGACAGGCGTGTTATGGTAACTAAGCAATAAAAACGAAGATGGATTAATATTTCGATTTAAAATTAATTAAAATCAAATTTGTGTTTAATTAGAAAATAAATTAATAAAGAAGTTACCATAACGCTGTTTTTAGTTACAGCATTTTTACAGCTCCAATTCGTACATAGTTATTTTTTGCTTAACTTCATTTACTTGGGTGCCTGAAAAAAAGAAAACTGGCGCCACATAGGCTAACCTCGCCACAGATGGTTGTAAAAGAAGTGTCCTCGTACACCACTTCAGCATTAAAAATCGTTAAGCTTTAAAAACGTTTAAAATTATTATTAATGAATTATTAAAAAAAAACGTCGGCAGCCATGGCTCACTGCGGATCCCGAATAGAGTTTCAAAAATGCTAGTTAATTTATACTTTTGATACTGAGAAAGGAAGTACATCCAGTTCAAAGGGGTTAATCGAGTCCGTACCCTTTACAGGGCTGCTAGCGTTTTTACCTGCGATTCAAACCACTCGACCATCTTGCCCAACATGCCCCTCTATATTGTCTCCGTGTTGGTAGGTTCAGGTTCAGTCTCTACCCTACTATAGAACTCTTTGTTAGTAAACAAGAAAGCAAAGCAATTTTACCTTTTAAGTAGTCAACGGTGTCTTTCGGGTTTTCTGCGACAGAAGAACCACATCCGACCACCTCAGCGAGTCGATTCGCCAACTTGATGTTGCTGTATGTCGGTACCATCTCCGTACTCGTTGGTCGCCGCTTTGAGGGTCTTGAGGGTGTAGAGGGTCGCCCCACTGAGAACCGTCTTGTTGATGAGGTTCAACACCTAGCGCGCTGTCAGGAAGAAAGGGGAGAACATAGTCCTTTTCGGGCAAGGGGCAGGGGCAATGGCCCATCAATGGCACACTTCTGTGTTTCATCACCATCGATGCACTGTAAAAAAAAAATCAGGAACATTACTGGGAAATAATGGGCAGCTGAGCAGCCCAATTTTTACCAGTAATGTTCCTGGAATATATCAGTAACCTTCCCCAAAAATATAGAAACAATCCCACTTAGAGCCAGTAACTTCTCTGGAAAATACCTGGAACCTTTCTGGAAAATAACTGGAACCTTTCTGGAAAATACCTGAAACAGTTCTGGAAACTGAGCGGGCACCCAACGGAATTTCGAGCGACATCGTACGCTGACGCCGTTGGGAATTTTGAACTCCACAGATTTAACGAGCACGTCTGTCCCCTTGTACTCGGGTCCATCTATCACGATTTGGATTTTTTACTCGTTCCCAGTGCAGATATTCGAATTATAGGATGACTTGCAGTAGATGTGATTCGACCCCTGCACTCTTGAGATACTGAATTCTGAGGCGGATGCCTTAACCATTCGGCCACAGACGGGCCTTTCATGAATTTCGTTATACCAACAACGTTACAAAACAACTGATTTTGAGCGAGGCGTTGCGAGCAATGGCGGCGGTTTATACTTCATAGCAAACGTTGCCAGATTTGAAAGGGAAAACCTGAAAATCCCAGGAACTTATTACGAAGCGATGTATACTTGAAAAAGCCAGGAAAGTTCCTGGTATATATACGGAAAGTTAAGGAAATTTTTTACAGTGTGTGTGACCGTGTATCCTGCCACGGCATTTCTAGGGGTCCACACTCTTAAAACAAACACTCCCAATTTACCTCAGTCTGAGTGGATTTCACTCCTCCAGACTGGGAAATGCACTTCTCCTTTTGGAGCAGATCCTTTGTGTGTTAAACCTCCGACAGGATCACTCCAAACGAGTGATTTTAACTCAGTCTGAGAAAAAATGCATGCCTTTAGGGTGTCGAAAATGCACTTCTCCAACTGGAGTGGATTTCACTCTTTTGTTTTAAGAATGTTTAGGTAGAGGCAATCTTCGGACTGGCCAGGTAGTGCATCATACCAAGAATAAACAGAAGGAAAGATATTTATCATTTTTTAAAAAAGAGTCCAATTGCATCAGCTATTGATTGCTTAATTAACTAAATGTCATATTTTACAAATACGCCTATGAGTTTATATTCGTATATCAGATTTTTTCTAAAATACCTTACCAAGGGACTTCTTACTTTTTGCCAAGGGAACGGATCTTCCGCGTACTGTAGACACCCCCTGAGTACTCTAGACTCGGGTTATTGTGGTTGTCATCCGTCAGTATCGAGATTGACCAACTCTTAAAAGATCAATTCAAACGTTATTTTTTATTATTTCATTTCATTTCATTGTGTAGCAACTACAGGAGAAACTCCCGAATATAGGAGACAATAATAAACACAAAACAAATCTGACAAATATATTGTGCTGTAGCTGTACATCTTAGACAGACACAAATCACACACACGCGACAGATGGTGCCATCTATCGCGTGTCGCCTCCACAATTTAACTTTTTTGGATTCCAAATTTATTGATTTATAAAATGTGTAAATTTTTTGCCTTTCTTGCCTCATTTTTAAATATTCGTTGCATTTCTTTAACAATATAAAGACTTTTTGAAATTTAAAATAAACCGCTAAAAATGGTCTACTTTCCTGGTTTTATAATATATTTTTTACATTTCTAGATATTCTTGAAGAACCTCGGAAGGTGTGTGTGTGTTACTTAATGAGTTTAAACATAAACAAAAGAAAATGAAAACTTTGTCAATATATTAATGTACAATATGATTTTTATCAATTAAGTGAGACGACTGTTAGTTGAACAAAATCACAACATTCTTACTTTAGTTGGCTATAAGAATTATTTTATTGGACGATCTGAAGAAAAAAAAGAAACACATATGTTTATATGTGCGGTTATGCTACTCAACCAAGACGACCAATGAGATTTAACATTAAATGGCTGATTATTGTTTGGTGCGATATTAAATGTGTAGGCGGGTAAATACTCTGAAAACTAACCATTTGAAGCGAAAAATCTCGAAAATAAAATATATGTTGATGATAGTTTTTTAAACTTTGGATTTGAGTTACAAATACCTACACTCTTAAAACAAAAGAGTGAAATCCACTCCTACAAGAGAAGTGCTTTTTCGACACTGGAAAAGAGTGAAAATTAACTTAGACTGGGTTAAAATTAACTCAGACGAAGTTAAAATCACTCGTTTTTAGTTATCCTGTCGGAGGTTTATTTTAACAAGGAGTGGAATCCGCTCCTATAGGGGAAGTGAATTTTCGACACTGGAATGAGTGAAAATTCACTCAGACTGAGTTAAAATTGCTCATTTGTTTTAAGAGGGTGCTACATTGCAAATATAGTATCGGTCCAGATCATACAATTATTTTGATAGTAAGTCTTGGAATGGAATGGAATGCAAATGCGCCCTCTAGAAGGGAAGGGCGTAGGCTAGATAGTAAGTCTTAGTTTAATAAAGTTTCATTTAAAAAGGTTACCTCCCCTAAGCTAACATAAAACTGTTTTATTAATGTGTTACACTTGAATAAAATTCAGCTTTACTTTATTATATGAAGAGTACACGGGAAGGAAGCGAGTGATTTACTAGGCGGACGCCCGCAATTGTCTGCTTGGCGACATAAAACCGGTTTCTCTCTTTCTTCTTCGCTTGGTCCAAGCATCGGGATCGCCAATCGCCTGGATCTTGGTAGCTAGGAACCACAGAGATATTAGTTAAAGTACTACAGTGGTATATCACGTGACCTACAACACTGACTTCATTTGGGCTCTCCTTGCGCGTCCCGTCGTTAGCATTGGAGGTCACACGATCTGCCACTCAATTACTTTAACTATGATTAGCTATGATAGGAACTCTTTTCCTTACACCAGTTTAGGCGATCACTCGCTATCATCGCCAAAGTGGCCTGCTAAGGAAACTTCTCTGAAAAATCAATCGGTTTTACCCGTGTACTCTTCATATTAGTTCACGGCAAAATATAGTGTTAGTATAATGCACATCGCTTGCATTTAATTTTCTATTAACCAAGAGAGAGAGAGAGAGAGAGAGAGGAAGTCAGTCAAAATTGACAATAATAACCAAGTCTGGTAACCCTGGTCATAACCACTAAAAAGTTTCAGTTAGATGTCAGGAGATGTTTATATTTATATATATTAGGTATGGTTGTTTAGAAATACTAAGTGAGAACAGAGCAGATGTGCGATGAAAAGTTATAATACAATCACGTGGTCGGCAATCGAATCTGCCAGCACCTGGCATACACAATGATATTTTGATTTAGAAAAAAGACCTCGTCACTTGCGAAAAGTATTTTAAAATAAATGTCCTAGTCAAAATAAGAAAATATGTAAAGCCTTTTGACCGTTACAAATTCATAACACAGACTAAAAATCTAGATAGCCGGAAACTTTTAATTAACCCTGCCTTTTTCCAGGACTTTCGTAATTAGAGGTTAGGGATCCTGTAAACAGTCTCTTAGTTCAATTTAGTTTGAATTATTGTCACACTAGAGCCACACGAGGGCTATTGGCGAAGGGCGTCGTAATTTGGTACCACAGACAAGCGACTAGCCGACACCTGAGTAGGCATCCAACGCAACAGTTAAGGGCGACATCGTAAGCAGCGTCGGGATTACATATTTAACGTGGGGGAGCATATTTAACGTGCACTCCTTTTACACGGGGTTCGTCCGACTTTTTGGGGCCATTTATAGGTCGGCAGTTACTTTGGTGATGCCCTGAGCCGAACCTGGAACCTTTCGAATGCAAGGCGAATGCCTAACCAACTGGGCTACCAAGCCCCCTAAAAATAGATAGCCGGAAACATTTATTTGCTGGCCCGTCCGTGGCCGAGTGGTTAAGACATCAGCCTCAGGATTCAACCTTCTCAGGTTCGAGTGCCACCTACTGTCAGCCGTCCTATAAATCGGATCTCTGTACTGGGAAAGAGTAGAAAAATCCAACTCGTGACGGATGGGCCCGAGTACACTGGGACAGACGTGCTCGTTAAATCTGTGGAGTCCAATGTCCCGACGGTGTCAGCGTACGATGTCGCTCCAAGTTCCGTTGGGTGCCCGCTCAGGTGTCGACCTCGTCACTTGACCAGGGCTCTAAATTACGAGGCATTATTGGCTGTGTTAAAGCTCCGAAAGGAGGCTAGAAATAGGCAGCCGGAAGCGATTACACTACCCATTACATTCAATTGGATCCGATTTTTTCAGGACTTCAGCAGCCATTCGTAATTAGAGGTTGGAGTTTGGAGATCCTGTAAACCAAGTCTACACGGGCTACCATTTTACGTGTGATGTAGCGAAAGTACACCAAAACCGAGCTTAAGTTTGCAGCAGAGAAATGTACTAGGCGGAGGAATCTGCGTAAACAACGCTGCTGGCGCCGAAATTTCGCCTGCTCTTATTGGCTGCTCCTTCGAACCTGATATTCGTGCACCCTGTTACGTCGAAATCGAAGAAAAAAAATAATTAAAATAAGCTAAACTAATAAAAATAATAAATTTATGTCTTGAAATAACAAATAAATTTGTTTATTGAATGTGAAATAAATTTTTGTATTCGATTCTCGCACTCAAAAATGAGAACTATTTACCCTTTTTCTCGTAGAACATTTGTATACTGCAAACTTAAGGTTGGTTTTGTAGACTACTTCAGCCACGTCAGTGATTGAGTACAAAGTGAGATTTTGTTAAGCAAAGAAGTTGTTAGGTGTGTGAAATAGTTTAATTTTACAAGGCCTTGATGTTTGGTTCTGGACCGTAAAAAAGTCCTCACGTGTCGGCTCGTTACTTGACTGTGGTTCTTACTTTCGACGCCGTGTATATGAGACTGGCTTACCATAAAACTGTCATGGTCCATAACCCCCGATTTCACGTAAGCAGTTTCTACACTGCGATCCAAAAGTTTAGACAATGGCGGTTTTAAGCTGTAAAATTTAAAATTGGGATAGAAGAATTTCAAAACATCCCTATATATATTAAAGAAGTATTTTGAAATGCTATAATTGAAATATAATAGCTTGATTTGCTATAACAAATTTTTTTTTCATAAAATAAAATTTTGTATGGTCCCAAAAGTTTAGACACTAATACGAGATTATGCTAATTTAAAGTACATAATGACCTAATTTTGCATTTTTATTGATGAATCATATATTTTTTATATGATAAAAAGTACGATATCCGGTGAACTAAACAAATTTAATAACGATATTAGTACAATTTTACACCAAAAAGGCAATATAGTCACTTTAAATATTTATTCAAATCATATTTGCTTCAAATTTACAATTTAACATATCTAAATACGTTAAAATACGTAATAATATAAAATCACAAAATCGAAACAGATTATTCTTTTTTGCACTTTAGTACAATGCAGAGATAGTCACATCTTCAAAAACACCAAAAAAATTCGGTTATTCCAAAGTAAATTCACTCTACACCATTACAAACTACTCTTTGATGCTAGAGTTTTTAAGGGGAAAAACCGGTGTTTTCAAAAGTATATATTTCAATATTCGGTTAAACCGAACGTGTTTAAACAGCACTAAAGAGACCGGTTAAATTGTAACCGGTTCAAAGAAACCGGTTTTTCTCAAGAAACTTCAAATTTTAGTATGAAGAAGGAACTTTCGTAATTGTGTGGAGTGAACTTGCGTTAAAATTTCCTACTTTTTTGTCGTTTTTGAAGAGGTGACTATCTCTGCATTGTACTAAAGTGCAAAATAGAATGATTTGTCGTTATTTTGTGATTTTATATGGGAAAGATTGCACTTTTCATCAAAAAAATTGGTCAATGCATGTCCCTAAATCCACGAATTCGTTTCAAAACTTTAAGGTGATGGACTGGTATTCATTCGGTTCATATTTAGATATGTTAAATTGCAAATTTGAAGCAAATGGGATTTGAATAAAGATTTAATATGGCTTAATTGTCTGTTTGGTGTAAAATTGAACCAATATCGTTATAAAATCTGCTTAGTTCACCGGATATCGTTTTTTTATTTTATCACATAAAAAATATATAATTCAACAATAAAAATGCGAAATTAGGCAATTTTGTACTTTAAATTAGCATAATCTCGTATTTGTGTCTAAACTTTTGGGATCATACAAAATTTTATTTTATGAAACTAAAAATTATTATAGCAAATCAAGCAATTATATTTCAATTATAGCATTTCAAAATACGTATTTAATATATATAGGGATGTTTTGATATTCTAATTTCACAAATCTAAATTTTACAGCTAAAAAACGTCATTGTCTAAACTTTTGGATCGCAGTGTATAAGGCGGTCATTTGGTAAAATCACAAATGCCGACAGCCTCGTCACTTGACTAGCTACCGTCACTGAAAGACCTTGTGTAGCACTGAAAGACCTTGTGTTAGTAGTATGATCAAACCAAACCTTGCAACTTCATTCAAGAAATATATTTCCATACAAAAAACTTATTTTTTTATTGGTTGTTTTAATAAAAGTAACACATGAAATAGTGGGAACGTGCATCGTTCGTTTAACCTTTCGCTACGAAGGATTTTGTTTCCTCGTAATATGTGATAGGAATATCATTATCGAATCCTTAGTCGGCCGTCCGTCGTGGGCCGTTTCAGTTGTGAAAGGGTTAAATTTAAACCAACGTCAATTGACGAGGCGGTCAACTGAAAGGACATTGAATGCAATAAAAACCAAAGTAGCTAAACTTAAAAAAAGTGCCATTTGAAGTCTCCTAAAACCCAATTAAACTAACATAGGTGACTGGGATAGCCTGGTCGGTAAGGTCTTGGACTGGCTTCCCTAAGGTTGCAAATCCGAACCCCGCTGCCTTCCGAAGACCCCGTGTACGCTGATGGTGACTGGTGCACGTTAAATCCATCGTGGTCATAAAGTCCTCTAAATTCCCATACCAAATAAATATTTCTGGCGGTGACAAGTCAATTCTGGGGATCCTCTGTGTCTAAAAATTAGATGGATCCACTTATACGTGTTGTGTCTGTCTTTCTTGACGAAGGCTAATAAGCGGGTCTCTGACCAAGCACACAAACCTAAATATATCTGTCTACCAACTACCAACCAACATAGTTTTAATTTTGAATAATTCCTAAGCACGATATATTATTTTTTAACATATGAAACGCTAACTATAAAATGATATAAATTCCTAATGAAATACAAAGTACACGAGTTCCCATAATATTTTAGAAATTCCATAAGATTTGCAGGAAAAAACGTAACACCATGTTCACTGATTATTTTTCAACGCAACTAATTAACATTTTAAGTTCTCTTTCGTCAAATCTTATGCACTACAAAATTTCATTTAACGCATCTTCACAGAACAAAATCAAAGCGAATTTTGGCGATAAATGAAAAGAATAGGTTTAAATAGCAACCCTGAAAAACACGCATTTTAACATACATGGATTCTCAGCCAATGGAAATACGTCAGACGAGAATGAGTGAAATTTAATTGGAAGAAAGACTTGGCGCTATTTTGAAACTTGGCGATTCAGCAACAAACTATCGCCAAAAGCGGCCAGTTTAGAAAAGTGCAACTCAAAAATAGGACGTTCCACTGTTTCCTTAAAATTTGTAAGTTCAAAATCTTTATTATTTAGTTATTTCACATATATTTGGTCATTATTGTAACTATTATTGTATGTTTATTGTATTTTTCGTTGAGATTATGACTATAACTTGTTTTTAATGCATATAATGAATGTTTGATTGTTGTCTGTGATTGAACTTACAATTTCTAACAAAGGCAGTAGATTCAATTGATAATTAATGGTTTTAGATTTTGTTTATAAGTGCTTAAATATATATTTTATGTGTCTACAAGAATAATATTTGTTGTCATAAAAAAACAATTAGTTTTGCGCAAAATCACTAGTTGACGATTACTGTTAAAAAGATTCTTTTCTATATGGGCCGCCTTATTGTGGAGCAACTTTACTGATACTGTATAAAATACGTAAGGATTATGCATTAGCGGAGAATTTATTACAAATGGAAACTTATCTGCAACATATCTATTTTTACATAATTTTTCATGTGTGATCACAACCTATCAGACTTGACAATATAATTCGTTTAAATATAATATATCTTGGTTTAAAATCTGTATTCAATATGACTTTTATTGCAATGATCATTTATAGATTTTTAATTTTTCTTTTACTTTTTCATATAAGATTATAAAGTTTGCACTTTCGCTATGCAGGATTTATGCTTCCGCTTAATACGTGATAGGAATATAATTATCGAATCATTAGTTGTAAGGCCCCTGTGTCGTTTTAGAAGTTAAAGGGTTTAAATCGATGGTTAAACTTTACACCTTTCGTAACTTTATGATTTTCGAGGAAAATTTTTAGGACGAAAAGCAATATCATTTAGGTTGCGTGTCATTAAGATTTGAAATAAAACTTCGTTTTATTCAAAGGTTTTATCATGTGTATTTTTTTAGCATTTATCATTTAGCGTAGAATAGTTTTAGATATGCGCTGTAATAGATGAAACAAGTAAGTTAATTTGTCATTCTAAAAATATAACATATTTAATCTCTTTGCCAACCTAAGTTGGGTAAATAGAAATATGTTATGGAGAAGATTCTTCCGCGGATGTAAAGAGTTCCATAAATTATTTGTGAATCTATCCAGAAAACATGTATAAAACTTTAATTGTGTTTAAGGTCTGACAGATTTCAATATTATTTGAGAAAATTTGGCAATTTTATCAGAATGAAAAGTGTAATATGGTTAAATTGTATACAGATCATTTTGTATGTAAATATTGCCTTACAAGATTTTCCAACTAACGGACCAATCGCTTTTCCCTCTACCTTTTTACTCTTTGTTTTTTATCGAAGTTAGGTTGGCATGGAGTGTAGCTTTATTCACTTACTACAAACTAGTAATATCATTTATCGCAATAAAAATTTAGTTAAAATGACAAATGAATTAGTTAAAATGACAAGTTAAAATTCATATTTTCGTTTATGATTTTTTAATCGAATAAAATTGTAAACACTTTACGGACCGGCCGTCGATTATTCGACGTTTGCTCCACAGCGTTTACCGACTGGTCGTCGATTAAGGGGTCATAGGAGTCTTAAAAATGTGCAATGAAGGTACTACAAAGCATAGTTTGATCTTTCATGTCATTTTTTAACTACTCAATATATAAGTATAATTTTTTTATATGTAATTCTACAAGATTTAATTATTATAAAACAAATTTTAAATTTTATGAAATTTTAGCCAAAACTAAAATAAATGATATTAAACATAAAGCTATTTGAACACATTGGGATTAGGCTTGCGCGGCAAATTTTGAGGTCAAAATTGAAAAAATGACCCAGAAAATGACTTTATATTGTACAAATATGTACAAACAAAGACTTATACCTAAATTCTCAGCTCAATTTTCATTAGAAATTATTTTAAGAACTTTTTTCTAAAAAAATTAATAAAATTTTGATTTAATTTTTTTAAAAAATAATTTCTAATTAAAATTGAGCTGAGAATTGAGGTATAAGTCTTTGTTTGTACATATTTGTACAATATAAAGTCATTTTCTTGGTCATTTTTTCAATTTTGACCTCAAAATTTGCCGCGCAAGCCTAATCCCAATGTGTTTAAATAGCTTTATGTTTAATATCCTTTATTTTAGCTTTGGCTAAAGTTTCATAAAATTTAAAATTTGTTTTATATTAAATAAATCTTGTAGAATTACATATAAAAAAATTATACTTATGTATTGAGTAGTTAAAAAAATTACATGAAAGATCAAACTATGATTTGTAGTACCTTCTTTGCACATTTTTAAGACTCCCATGAGCCCTTAATCGACTTTTAATCTTTCTGAAAGCTTTGGTTAGGTTAGGCCGTGTTCAGTCTACGCCTCGATCCTCGACCGTTCTGTCTCAAGTTGTCCAGTAATGCTGATCGCTCTATACCAGAAGCGTTTAGCAGCGGACTAGATCGGTCGGATCGAGTCAGGGCCGGGCCGGGCCGGTTTAGTTTAGTTTCGAATTACCGTCGCACTACACTCCGTGTAAACCTAACTTGGGTAAAAAAAATAGTAAAAAAGCAAGGGTGAAAGCGCGATTGGTCCGTTAGTTGGAATATCTTGTAAGGTAATATTTACTTACAAAATGACCTTATACAATTTAACCAAAATACACTTTTAATTCGGATAAAATGGTGAAACTTTCTCAAATATTATTCGAATCTGTTAGATATTAAAGGAAATTAATGTTTTAAACGTGTTTTCTGGATGGATTCACAAAGTAATGGAATTCTTTTCAAGTCAATGGAATTCTTTTCATCCGCGGAAGGGTCTTCTCCGTAGCATATTTCTATTTACCCAACTTGGGTTGGCAAGGAGTGTAGAGCTACGCGAAGGCTATTGGGAAACCGAGCGGTGAAAGAGCATAGTATGTTGGAACATGTTCGAACCGCTACCGGTCTGTTAAGTGTTACAATTGTATGGTACAGCTGCGGAAATAAAAAAAGTACCACTAGTGATTACTTCAGCCTTTAGTAACCCTTTAGAATCGGACCTTTTTGACATTGTTAATATTTAACATTCTGAGTTCATCCAAATATAACAAAAACTTAGATTTAAGGGTTTTCAAGAGTGCTTAGCATTTCTAAGTTATTAAAATTGGGTGTTGCTCTTGGAAATTTCAAAGTACGTAACAATTTTAATATGAAGATGGCCCCTTATGCAAATTTTGTGTCATGCAATTAACTCAGAATGTTAATTATTAACAATGTCAAAAAGGTCCGGTTCTATAGGGTGACTAACGGCTGAAATAATCACTAGTGGTACTTTTTTATTTCCGCAGCTGTACCATATAAATATATTTTAAAATAAGATTATATTTGCATATAAAAGCTTATAAACCTTAACTCTTTCGTAACAGCGTGATGGTGGCTGATCTATAAAGTCAAGGGTAGTGCCCATGCTATTGAACTCTTCGCGGATTCTGGGTAAGTTTTTGAAGATTCGAGAAACCCGCAGTGGATCGACCGTGTAAGTGAAGTTTTCTTTTTTCTTTCAGAAAGGGGAGATACCAATTGTTCTTTAAAATTGTATTAAATAACCATAATGTAACCTTAAAAGGTTTTTTACTCTTTGGCAAAAATATTTATTGAATAAATTAAAAACATTTTGAAAAGTTAAGAATTAAATTAACTTGGTTTTAATAAAAAAAGCTTTCTTGAAAGCATATTTTGTAAATCATTTATTAACGGAAGATTTTAAATTTTTTAATTTATTTTTCAACTAAATATTAGAAATTATTTATTACTTAAACTAATTGGTTTCTTCCCTTTTTAGTTTAAAATGTATTTAAATATTAAAAAGAAGCTGGTTTTCAATTTTTTTTAAATGATCTAAACATTTTATTTTATTTAATTTTATTATTTAAAATTATAAAACATTTATAATTCTAATAAATTTTCTGTTCTTCTAATATTATTTTTAAAATTTTCTGAAATACTGGTAAAATTCTATGAAATCAGTTTAGTAAAGTTCAAAATAGTTAGCTCATCATAGTATTATTGATTAGGTTTAAAAAACGTTTTATAGTTCAATGTTCAATGTTTTATGCAAAATCGAACGATTTAATTATTAAGACAAAAATATTTTAATAATTGCAATAAGAAATTAAAATTTTCAAATCTATTTAAACTCTTTAAAAATAAAGTTTGAGGTTAAATTTTGTAAATTGTTTGTTATAAATGTTAAAATGCTTATTTGGAAAATTGGAAAACCAGTTTCTGTACATTAAAATTTTTTAAAAGCTGTTAAAAAAATTTCATTTAAAGTGCTATTACAGAACAGTTATTAAACTCAAATTCATTTTAAAACCTAAAATTAATTATTTTTAAAAATCAATTTTTCAATTTTTAAATCATTAACTTTTACGGATCATTTTTATCTTTAAGAAAAACTAAGTTACATTTTAAAGAAAGTGTTAGTAAGTATTCAAATTATTAAAAAAATAATTTAATTTTGATCTCATGACTTTAAACATAACGGTATAATTTTCAGATTATCAGAAACAAATATTTAATGCATGATCCTTTAAACTTACATTCATGTAAAATATTTATTCTGAAACATTCAAGATCATTCTAAGCCTTATTCTGGTATTTTTTTTAAATAAAATTTATTGTTTGGTTTATCTTTGAATAAACATGATCCAATTTGAAGAGTACAAGGGAAAAACCACTTGATTTCGTAGGTTTTCTTCAATAGGCCTCTTTGGCAATGATAGCGAGACATCGTCTAAACTGGTGTACAGAAACCGGTTGCTCGCTTTGTTTTTCTTTCGCGGCAACCCTGGTTCACGCCAGAGATCAGCGGACACGAGTACCGCGAATTAAGAACTGAAAGAAAAACCGGTTTTCTATCGCCAATGTCCGCCAAGCAGATACATTACGGGAAGACTCCTAATAAATCAAGCGTTTCTTCCCGTGTGCTCTTCATTTTGAATGAGAGTAATGTAATTGTGAGAATGTGATTAGTAGTATATGCGCACAATTAGGCACTGAAACTCAACTTCCATTCTCACTTCTCTCAAACCCGTTCAGTTTCATTCGTGTTCGAATCTCTCGCATTCGGAAGTCCGATACTTCGCTCTTCGGGTCCGATTCGAGCGCACCCGAAGCTAAGACTTCGGTACTTTACAATGCAGAAGACCTTTGCACTCTTCCAGTCGGGTTTGTAGTCCGGAAAATCCCGATGTCTTTCCGAGTGTCTCCGAAGTCCTGTCGACTGACTTCGGTCGAAATTCCGAGCGTTGTCAATGGTATCCGAGCCCAGTGTTCCCCGATTTCGCACACGAGAGTCGCTTTTGCACTCGTACACGTGAATTGTGACGTCTTTCGAGCATGTGTCATCATATTCCGATGCTTACATGACGCTTTCCTGGCGTCATGTCCACGCGTCGTAAATGACGTCCGTGCACCTCTATGAGTAACTCCAGTGCTAAACTCACACCTTCGTGGTACTTGTTAGAAATCGTTTGCAAGTCATTGGGAAATGTCTTTTGGTTAGATTTATAGCGTTGCTGAAAGGGGAAGGATTCCATGTAGTAGTATGACATAATACAGTCGAACCCCGTTAACTTGAGCTAGAAAATTCTTTAGTTACATGTTAATCGTCTACAAAATGCTAACTTTTGATCGGTAAGGAGTAAAATATTAAGATTATAATGCTATAAAATTCTATTTATTAAGAATAATTTAAGGGGAAAAATGAAGTATATAATCAAATAAGGAAATAATAGCAATTACTATTCATATGTTCATTATTGGTTAAAAAAAATTAAATAATTTCAACCCTGTCCCTGTTGAGCAAATCTTATTGGCCCTGTTGAAACGATAAAACCCCCGGGAAAATGTTTCATCTTAAACGGAAATGGATGTAATGCGAGTTTAAGTTAACGGGGTTTGACTGTAAATTACATAATCACGTACCCGGCATAGAAAAGCAGACCTTCCAAACTTGTGTAGCCCTAGTGTGACAAAACTTTCAACTCAATTGAACACCGTATCTAACTCTTTAATAACCAGTTTATGGATTCGGAGGCTAAAAGGAAGTTTAATGCACCTCCTCCCTTTAAAAATACAGCAATTTATAATATCATACGGAAATTAGGAAAGTAGTTAAAAATCCGGTATTGCAGTGCTAAATCCTAGGCTTTGGCTCGTCTGAAAGAAATCTAAATTTAATTGTTAAAAGTAAAAGTTATAACTTTTTTTATTTTAGATAATTGCACCAATTAATAACTCTTGCAGTCATTAGTTGTACCTCCATTCTTACGCTTCTACAACTCGGTACAGCTTGATTTGACCATCCCTACTTACACTTAAAGCATTAATCACTTTTCATAATATAGTGATTGATACTCTGGCTCTATTACAAAAAGCAGTAACTCTTTAGAGTTGATTTCCGTCATACATTTTGAAAAATCTTCCGATTCAGTTCGGACCCGAACCCCGAACCCGCAATCTTGGGTTTATGAGACGGGCACCTAAAACTTTGCAGTAATTGAACCAACTTCCCAGATATTAGTTAGGAACGATCTTTAAATTCATTTGTGATGTCATACTACTCCTGGGGTCCTTCTAAAAGAATTTTGCCCGATAGGAGTTACCAGAGTAATAGTAAACACAGTAAACAGATCTTTCATCAGTAAAAAAAAAATAATTAAACAGTAAATATAAACGACAGGAAAGGTAAAGCCCGCCTGTCACTTATTATCTCGTATATTTTGATTGTGGAACAGTCCACTTTGAAAAAGTGTAAGGAAGACATTGGTTTAGGCAAGAGTTACTATGCTTGGCGATTTATTGCTTTTGCAGGAGCATATTTTTTAAGGTGTAGAAGGAAGGTTGTTTCTAATCTTTAAAAACATGACTGGTTTTCTATATTTCGGCCCTTGCAATAAAATCTACCCAAGTTTAGAGTGAATTACAACGTTGATGATTCTAAGGAATATAACAAATTTAATGACTAATTCCTGTCGTTCACTCGATCGGCAATCGATTTGTTGGGGACTGAGTAACAGTAAAACAAATTATCGTCACACCCTTATCAACATCAGCCTCTATCATTTTACCATTAGTCGATCGTTAATTTGGATACCATAGCTTTCAATACAAATTGATATTACAGTCAAACCTCGATAACTCGACTTCCTACAAGTCGAATAATCAGCTAACTCGAACTTTTAATCAGGTCCCGAATCATGTCTATACTTTTCTTTAAAAAAAACTGTCTCAATAATTCGAAGTTAACATCTTCTAAGTCGAAGTTTTTGTCATAGATTTCACATGTTAAAGACACATTAAGTTAAAAATTAAATTTCAATTCAAATTAATCAGCATGTTGTATCCATGCCTGCGAATGCCAACAACCTTATAAAATACAATTACACTCAACAAGAAATGTTTTTTTAAATGAAATTTGCATGGAGTTTTAAGGGGTCTAAGGAGTCTTAAAAATGTGCAAAGAAGGAACTACAAAGCATAGTTTGATCTTTCATGTCATTTTTTAACTACTCAATATACAAGTATAATTTTTTTATATGTAATTCTACAAGATTTATTTAACATGAAACAAATTTTAAAATTTATGAAACTTTAACCAAAACTAAAATAAGTGATATTAAACATAAAGCTATTTGAACCCATTGTGATTAGGCTTGCGCGGCAAATTGTGAGGTCAAAATTGAAGACATGACCAAGAAAATGACTTTATATTGTACAAATATGTACAAACAAAGACTTATACCTAAATTCTCAGCTCAATTTTAATTAGAATTTATTTTAAGAACTTTTTTCTAAAAAAATTTATAAAAATTTTTGAATTTTGATTTAAAAAAATTTAAAAAATTATTTCTAATTAAAATTGAGCTGAGAATTTAGGTATAAGTTCTAGTTTGTACATACTTGTACAATATAAAATCATTTTCTTGGTCATGTCTTCAATTTTGACCTCACAATTTGCCGCGCGAGCCTAATCACAATGTGTTCAAATAGCTTTATGTTTAATATCATTTATTTTAGTTTTGGCTAAAGTTTCATAAATTTTAAAATTTGTTTCATATTAAATAAATCTTGTAGAATTACATATAAAAAAATTATACTTATACATTGAGTAGTTAAAAAATGACATGAAAGATCAAACTATGCTTTGTAGTTCCTTCTTTGCACATTTTTAAGACTCCTTAGACCCCTTAATAAACCTTTTGACCCCAATCTTCACTTGTTGTTTATATGGACTATTAAATAATTGAAATGTGTATAGCTATAGTTTTATAGCCCATATCAAACCACTTAAGGGGGGATCATAGTAAACAAAAACCAAAAAATCGAATTTTTGAAACCAATATTTTCTGATAGATGGAAACCCAATCTATCGAATGAGACCAATTTTGTATAGATCGGTTAATTATTTCTTATAAAAAATTAAAATTATAAAAATAAACAAATGTACCACGCCCCCTTTGAATTACTAATTGTATGCTTGTATTATTTATGTATTACATTATAAAATATGATTTTTTTGTGTTGATATTTGAAAACCAACCACTGGCTCAATGTAAAAAAAAATTCCCGACGATTTACATGAAATTCGGTTAACAAGAAATGTTTCGGTGGTCATTTCGAGTTCGTGTTAACGGGATCGACTGTATTTGTTTTTCGCGTTTTACTCAAAACTATAATTTTCAACACTTAGGTACACTTTTCTCCAAACCTATCGAATATTTTTTAATAATTTTTTTTGTGTGTTATAAAACCATTTTAGATCTATTTAAGTCACCTAATTTAGTCTTACAAATTAAAATAAATATTTTATTATTTTACACTTTTCTTCGTTGAAAATCAGAATTTTTATGAATGTTGAATATAATGTTTTAAAAATAGAATTTAAAAATTATTTTAGGCAAAAAAAATAGGTGACTTGATTAGATCTAAAATGGTTTTATAACACACAAAAGAAATTATTCAGAAATATTTAATAGATTTGGAGAAAAGTGTACCGAAAAAGTACTTGTATTTTTGAAAATTCGTAATTGTATGTTTCAAAAGATGTCTTTTTTCAAAAATAATAATTTTCGAAAATAAGATTCTTAGGAGTAAATATAATAATAAAAGTACAATTTATAATTTGATACAATTTTTTTTATTGTACCATCATTTTTAAATGATTTAGAGCCTTTCGAAATCAATACTAAGAATTGGTCATTTTTGCTGTCGTTTACTATGATCCCCCCTTAAACCAGGTCTGCCCATCTTAAGTGACAGTAGAGAGAAATAGAATGTAACTTCTGTAACTCGAACTTTGGATAAGTGGAATATTTTTGGGGATCCCCAGGGACTTCGAGTTATAGAGTGTTTACTGTAGTTAAAAAAAATTAATACAAAGTTTTATAATGGAACATGCTTTGGTCACATACATGAAAACTGAGAAGTGTAAAGAAATTGTAATTTTAAAGGTTTTTTAAAGCATTTTTAAGTGTAGAAAGCTGTTCACGGATTATAAATTATTCAACCAAGTTTTTATTAACCCTTTCTTTACTAAAACACCCGAACAACTAAGGGTTCGAGAGTGATATTCTTGTCAAACATAACGAGGAAGCAAAAATCCTTCGTAGCGAAAGCGTTAAGCTTGCTTTCAAAGTGTAATTAGAGTTAACAACTTAAACAATTTATTTCCTTTGCGGACTAAAAAAATTGATGTTCCGAAAGTTCTATATCTTTTTTATAAAACGATGGCTAACAATATGAAATCCATGCTCATTAACACTAAAATGCACAACCACAATTTGGTTAATTTTAATCCAACGTTGTACAGATGATGCTTTTTTCCCTTTCCCAACATTTTTACCCATATATTTTTCTTTTTGCAATTTGAATTAAAAATAAACTAAACTTTTATGGTATAAAGAATTATTAATTAGCACGATATTTTTAAGTACTAGTTTTCAAATAAACCTCGGCTTTTGTGCTGCCATCTATGATTCAGATGCTTAACCAGAAACTGACCCCAGAAATCGTATTATAAATATTCGAGTGTTTTGATTAACATATGCTATAAAGCTAATATACTTTCGAAATATCGACTTTTTAATTTTTTTCAGTAAAACGAAAAGTTTCGTGTCAACTTTTGCAATTTTATTGAAAAAGAAAAAAAGTAATTAATAAAACGCAGGGGACTGGTAATTGTGTCACTATTTATGAAAACTTATTTAAAAGAAACACAAGAAATTGTTTAACAAACTGTAAATTTTGCACCCCGAGTAGGATTGCATTCTGAAGTTTATTCTTTGTTCACATATTTTATTGTCAATAATTTTGAAGGTTAGAAAATTAGATAAGTTTGTAATTGGTTATAAACATTCTTGATTTAAGCTATTGAATTTCGAAAAATTTCAGGTTTAATTATAAAGTATTGCAAATAAAATGAAATACCAGTTAAAATGTATAATAATGTACATGGATTAATAAATACGTTAATTTTGTATGATAGCATACATTTTTGACAAAGAACTAATTCAACTTATTTGCACAACAATATTGCATTCTGTTAAAAATTTAAGTAACTAGATGAAGGGATTTAAAAAAATTGACCAAATTATAAAAAATAAAATTTAAATTCAACTATTTTCCCCCCTCATTACCATTGATATTAAAAAAAGAAATTAACCATTCACCCTCACAAAAAAACCTAACATGTTTTTTCTTTCTGAATATTAAGTTATTTATTTAATCAGGTATATAAAGACTACAAGAATAGTTTGACTTTGTGCTTCCAAGCAATATTATTTTTGATAGTCTTAGTAATGAATATTTGTTAATGTGAATAGTATGTTTAGTATTTAAAAAGATTGCTCCGTGTTTTTGATCAAAACAGTTACTCACATAAAAAAAATCAAATTAAAGTTTTCGATATCTAAGATGCGCTGCTTGAGAATTATCAAAGTCGAAAACCAATGTTTTCATTTTTTGAGATTCGATTAAATAATTACTAAAACTGCAAATGGAACTTGTCTTTTATATTTTCTACAATTTATATAAATATCTAATATACGTGTTTTTATTTACTCTTATTTTTGAGTGATATAAAATATAGAAAATACTTTCATTAGTTTGTTTAACATAACTAAATGAAACGTTTAACAATAACTCAATATTTTGCTTTTCGTAATATTTACAATTTTGTGTGTATTATGGTAATAACATTAAATGTTGAATTGACATTTAGATAAGGATTGAAATGTTGAATCGTCATTTAGATTAAGATTTGTATTGCATTTCTAGTTATAATTACATAATACTTGATAGAAAATTAAAATTATAGTTTACCGGAGATTTGGGGAAGACTGAAATTTAAAAGGGTGGCTATTTTGAGGTTTTAATTTACTAACGGGATTCAAACTCTCAAATTTGGTGTTAAACCTTCAGAATTTTTTACAACCATTAGAAACTTGTAAATCCTTAAGCAATTGCTCCATTATGGTTAGTTTGATTTATGCCGAATGAAAGTACTTAGTTTTAATGTTCTCACATAAAGGAGTTTAATTATCCATTTCTAAATAAAAATCCCGAGGGCTGAGATTTCCAGTTTTAGTAATAGTTTTAAAGACAATCATCGTATTTCAAATATAATCAAGTATTGACTCATTTCATTGAACAAAACTATATAAACTGTGGCTAAGAAATCTTATATTTTAAGTCGATTATGGGTCTGCTAAAATCGGAAGAAATTATTAAATAGCTATATTGAGTGATTTTGCATCGCCAAATTACATTTAAACAATGGTCGCTGGCTAAAATGGTACCTGTTTTCCCCAGCTAAAATCGACATTTGGATATCCTCAGAGATACTTATTGCAGGCACTTGATTTCGAACTATGAAAATGGTTTGGAAAGCTGATAACAATAAAAAAATGTTTTTAAACATCACATACTGCTTAAGATGGTTTCTTAAACCTAACCCATAAAACTTCAATTAACCCATATTTTGTTTTCTATTTTGTACTTCAAAAATTTTGGCGCAATCAATTCTTGTTGGGAACAATTAAGTCTGGTAAATGAGTCACGAGATTTCTCAAGTCTCCACTCACTGTTAAAATAATTTTCTTTCGGGGGACCCGAATTTAATTTGGTCGTCAGTACCAGAGTCCAACAGACAAGGATCAAATGTTTATAGAAAAAACGCTGTTCATCTTAATTACGCTACGTACTTAATTATGACAATCCCCAAAATTTCGTAAAGAACTTCAATTCTTTCAATTTTCATGATTAAAAATAGTAAATTCCAATTATTTCCAATATGAAAAAAGGTTTACGATCTCTCTGGTAAATTGTTCATCATCCCCGGTCTAGAAATCTAAAAGACACATCTGGCCTTGGATCTCTAGGGGCTGATGTCCCACACTAAGATTGAGTATGTTAAAAATATTACTAAGAGGAGTCGGATGGATGTTTGGGTCCAAAATGTAGATTTGTCATCTTTTCTATTTAATCTGCTTATCTATAGCTATAATTTAAGACTAAGTTTATCGATCTCTGTTCAGTGGGCTTTATTTTTCAAAAACTCTTTATCAGTTCTTACTTAAACCTTACTTTACTTTTGCTTTTCTTGAAATATAAGGTTTTTTAACAGTTCGCAACATTTTTCTCGGAAACTATGAAAGATATCTACATGTTTTGTTTTATTATTTCTTCCCCATTAAAAGATCTTTGATTTAAATTGAGGAATTTTGAATAAATCTGCTAAAAAAGTTATATAACTTTGAATCGGATTTTTTTAGGGTTTTTTAATCCGTATTTAAAGAATAACTGCTATGGTATTTTTTATGGCCAACGAGGGCTGGAATCAAATGAATTCTCAATGAAAAATTAAGCAATTATTCAGATTTAATTTTTTAAACTTGTATATTATGCATCTTTAAACTAGTGATTTTGAGTTTTATACAACGCTTCTGATTTTAAATCATTCAAAGTTTCAGTGTTTAGTAAAACAAATTCCTTTTGCATCATGATGAACACTCCCTTTCACACTTTTTCACGGCCTCCATTTTGATGATAGTAGTTAACATCGAATCATACATCATTTGTATGAAGTTACATTAATTCTTTGAAAAAATTCCCAAACCAATATTTTCAAAAATTAGCAGGATAAAGAGCTCAAACTTATATAGTTAAAAGCATAAACTGTTAGTGTTTTAATTCTTTAAAATATTTTAAGTTTTATGTCTTAAATAGTTTATTTGCCTATATTAAACTACGAATATATTTTTTATATTGTTCAGCAATTCAACACATTTTCAATATACTTTAAAATAGCTATTATTTAATAATAATAATCAAAATAAGATTTTTTAAAAAAATCGGTAGCGATTTGAAAATGTCAGGGTTTTAAAAACATCTTGATTTTATTTAAATTTAATTTTTTATGTTGTTTGTTATTCGATATCAGACAATGCTCGATATCAGTTCATATTGTTTAAGTATTCAAAATATTTCTGGTTAGTTAAGCGCACACATATAATCACATTTGGCAGTAAAAATTGTGTTAATAAGCTTCAATTGAATGTTTTTTTTATTCAAAATGTGCAATTATATCCAGCTTGAATGTTTGTTTTGCAAAAACAACCCAATAAAGCCCATGAAGCTGTACGATCCTCAATTAATTTTTTTAATCTGAATTATCATATTTTTATTTGCATTTCGAGCAATATTTTGCTCAATACCTTCATTCCTTAAAGAAAAAACAACTGTAGCTGATCCTCAATTAATATGAAAATATTTTATATCAGATTTCAACACAATTACATTTCAATACATATTTTGTAATTCAGTGCTTAAACAAAATTTCCTATTTCAATTTTCTCACTAGAGTATGCATTACCACATCCATTTATTCAAAAGTTAATATTATTAAGCACATCTATGGTACCAAGCACAATTATTGTACCTAACATCTATTACACCACATCTACTTATTCAAATGTTAATGAAAATATTGCATCAGCTAATGATAATAAATCAAAGTTTTAATGAAATCTAGCAGTAGAATCGCAATTTTCCTGGGCAAGTTTTCTGATCTTTCGTCTTTAATGAGTTAAGGGGGAATGGGCGTGCAGGACCTGGGGTCTCCAAACTCAAGTGCCTTAATGTTAATCCAATGGAAAAAAATTATTTTCTTTGCCACATTTCTCCGGCTGTATTGAATATTTTTACAAGCGGATTTTTTATGTGATAAATGTAGCTGACTTACAGGTCTCTATCTTCCCACTTTTTGAAATTGCTTCGAATATTTTGTGTAAAATAATTTATTGAATATTAAAAAATATATTCGTACTAATTTCAAAAAGTGGGAAGATAGAGACCTGTAAGTCAGCTACATTTATCACATAAAAAATCCGCTTGTAAAAATATTCAATACAGCCGGAGAAATGTGGCAAAGAAAATAATTTTTTCCCATTGGATCATTGAGGCACTTGAGTTTGAAGACCCCCGGTCCTGCACGCCCATTCCCCCGTAAAAGCTTTTTGAACTTATATCTCTTTTACAATTCGAGCGAAAGGCGAGTTGGGACGCATTGATGGCTCTCAACTAAAAAGCTCAAATTAGGAGAATAAGAATAAATATTTAGTAATTTTGCAAATAGGAAGAATTTTTAGCAGTCTTACACATTAAAGACAATTAAGAAAGTCTGCTTTGGGGAAATTAGCTTCCTGCCTAAGTTTATTTAAATAAACAATATCCAAGACCAATGAAACCCATCATAATGTACAATTAACACGAATTTGTTTTGAAAAATATTAGTTATATTTGTTTAAATTTCGTAAGTTAATACTTACAAATGGGTCTTTAAGGGGTTTAAAACGGATTTATATTTATTTTTCTTTAGATGTTTCAGAGCTATATTTTAAACGTTCTATTTTACGCTAATATTTTTCTATAAGAGACTCCTCTCCAAATAATGTCTTATTATCATTTCTAAAAAATCGCAGATTTATTATCTTTTTGATATTGCAACTACAATATTTTTGATAAAATATTAGGCATCGAAATTATCCTATTTTCAAATTTTACTTCTGTTTTAATTTTTGCATAGATACATTTTTTTTTAAACTTAGGCTTCGAAACTGAACAACTTCGTGCTGTAAAGTTGTATGATCCTCAATTAAGTTTATTTTTCTTTAGTTATGATATTTTGTTGTATATTTCGAAAAAGAATTTGTCCAATAACTTCATTCAAGAAAAAACCGTGCAGCTGATGCTCAATTAATTATGAAAACACTTGGAGATTTTCTAAACGATCCCATCTTTATCGATATTTTGTACTTCTGCGTTTAAATAAAAAAAACCGATTTTGCAATCCGCTGAAGTATAAACTTCCGCATACAGTTATTTAAAAGTTATTTAAATTAAGACATTTTGTTAATTGAATTAGAAAAACTAAAGCAGAAAACTAACTTTTTCGCTGCAAGTTTTTTTTTTAAAACCATCGTCTATAAAGAGTTAAGTTAAACAATTGTGAGCTTATGTCTCTTTAACAATTTGAGCGACAAGTGAGTCGAGAAGCATTGATGGCTCTCAACTACAAAGCTTAAATTAGGAGAATAAGATTAAACATTTAGTAATTTTGCAAACAAGAAGTTTTTTCGGCAGTTTCACACATTAAAGACTATTAAAAAATCTTTCTTGGGAAAATAAGTTCCTGCTTTAGTTTATTTAAATAAACAAGATTGAAATAATTAAGATCTTAAATAAAATTCACTGTTTCCTATGAGAGACTCTTCCGATCTAAATGAGGTTTCAATACAATTAATAAAAAATCATATGTTTTCTTTTGATATTGCAATTAAACTATTTTTCAATAAAATAATGACATCTAAATGATCTAATTTTAAATCTAAATTTTATTAAGTATATTTTTTGTATGAATACATAAATTTAATTTAAGCTTGCTTAGAGCGTTGTACAAAAACCACATTTTTATAATCTTTTATCATGCTGTTTTTTTTGCATCATGCTCATATTGTTTATTAAAAAAAAAATAAACGTTAAAAAAGCGTGGATTTGATAGGCGGTTGCCTAAAAGTTTTGTCTTCGCGAAAGCAAGACAATTACTTGTAGACTCTTTATTAAGAGTCTTTATGTAAACAGATTGTTCAGAAAGCAAGAAATTCATTCACGAACAGTTACGGCCATAGAAAAAGTGGTATATTTTAAATTGTTTAGGGCTGTCTCATTGTCTGACGCAGATTCATAATGTTGCTAAAATGTCTTTTTCCTCTGACATGTGGTTTAAATATGAGTTATTGTTCTCTGGTATTTGCGTTAGAATAGACTACAAACCGTGAAATGATAACACAGTGAAGCTGATAGTGCGTCAAGCTTTATTGAACTAATCAAACAAACACCGTACCAATAACTATTAGGCTTCCTAAATGGCTTTTAAAGAATCACAAAAAGTACCTATATTAATTTTGCGAACCTTAAATAGTTTTAATGTTTCAAAAATCATTTATTGTTTAAGTTGAACATTTCGTGTGTTATCACGGCCAACTTCAATAACAAGGCCGGAGAAGCTTTCCCAAACATGAGCTAGACGGAATTTTTGACGTCACTTTTCCGAGTGCCGAAGATTGAAAAACTA
The DNA here is from genome assembly GCA_023701765.1 of Hylyphantes graminicola. NCBI lineage: Eukaryota > Metazoa > Arthropoda > Arachnida > Araneae > Linyphiidae > Hylyphantes > Hylyphantes graminicola. The sequence continues at coordinate 12,677,883 of CM043120.1, forward strand.
GTTCGGATGCATTCGGAACCCTAAAAATGTGGTCAGCCGTGAACGAGTGTTTCCAAACAGGTTTCGAGACCGGTTATCTACACTTTCGGAACAACGTCACTCGGAACTATGACGTCAAAAATTCCGTCCCCGAGCGTGTTTTGGAGAGCTTCTTTGATGGCCTTAGTATTTGAGTAGGCCGTGGTGTTATGCGTTTGGAGGAATTTTTACGAAGATATTTTAGTAGATTTTATTAATTTTTTTTAAAGCAAGAAGCCATGACTTATTCTGTACCTAAACTCTAAATATAATTTTTGGCTAAAATGTTACCTGTATGAATTTTTCCTTTTTAGAAAGACTCAAACTTGAATTGCGCAACTTCGCTACCAACCACAATGCTCTAATTACGAGATTAATAAAATAGAAACTAAATATTAATAAATCGGAAAATAAGTTACCTTTAAAGACTAAAATTAAGTAATATTTATAAAAAATTTCATTATGTTATAATGTTTCTTTAAGTGTAATTTTGACAACTCATACACCACATATCACATTTCTGTCTACTTTCTATGCAAAAGACCCTTAATTTTTATAAATTGTAACTGAGAATATTTCAACTATTTTATTATTTTTTTAAAAAATTATTTTGAGTAAGGGCAGTATATTTTCGATTCGCATGACCTCATCTCTCGATCATGAACCGATTCTAAACAATGTAAAAGTGTGTGAACCGATTAAATATAAAATATGCAATAGTTATTTCATTTCTGTTTTTTTTTTTAAATTTAGTAATAAAACATTTGATTCCCTTTATTTGCAACAACTTCAGTATGATTTTTTTATTTGTCAGAATTTAAAGAACTAAATATAAATTATTAACTTTCTTAAAATATATTTTCAAAAACATGTTTTTAATATGAAATTCTGTATTGTGAGACTAAAAATTTATTTCAAAATAAAAAAATATTCAAAATTTAAAATAATTGAATGTCTGCAAAAAGTAAAAGATTTTCTTAAAAATAATTTTTTAATCCAAACGCTCTAAATTATTAAAAAAATCATGTGTAGCATTTTGCAATGGTTTCTTACGTTTAGTTATGAAACATTTCACAATTGTGAGCTATGGACTTATTATCGAATTTTTACGAACTCGGTTGTTAATTCTACGCAAAATGAAATTCAAGATGTCTAAAAGAAATTTTAAATAAATTATATTTTTTACTAGATCTTTCTGTTTGCATATTAAATTTAGGATAGATCTTTCTCTATTACAGAGTTGCCATAGTCCTTGAAAACCTTGAAAAGTGCTTGAAAAAAATACTTTGGTTTTCAAGTGCTTAAAAGTGCTGGAAAAACATTATCAACCGTGAAAAGTCCTTAATTTTTTTGCTTTAGCACTTTCAATGTGAATCAGTTCATATTTTACCTTTTTGATTAATTTTTTATGTATAGGGCAAAGTATGCGATTTTGATGGTATTTTTAATAACTAAAAGGTTATTTTATAACACATATTTACGTTCATTTGAAAGTTAGAGTGCTCTTATTTGTTTAAAAAATTAATTTTAAAAACTATCATGAAATTTATTTGCTGCATGTTCAAATATACAGTCCTTGAAAATGGAAATATATCCTTGAAAAGTCTTTAAATAGTCCTTGAATTTTTTTTACCAAAAAGTGTGGCAACCCTGCTATTACTTCATTTTAAAACTGCTAAAATTTGAATTTTCTTCGGTTTAACCATTTGTCTTGCATAAGAAGCCAGATTTGATTCAATGTAAAATTTTTTTTCTTTTATAACAGACATTAAGTTTAGAAACTATAAAATCACTAAGAAAATTTCCATTTTAAAGTTACTTAGAAATTGTGTAGCGCATTTAGAAAAAGAAGTGGCTTTATCTCCTTATGCTGTTTTGCTGTCATGATTAAAGTAGCTGATTAAGAGGTGTTCCAAAATTTCTCAAGCAACAATACGAATGTTGTTGTTGTTGTTGTACGAATTCTAAGGGTTAGTGCAAGTCTAAAACCCCTAATGTGTGCTACCACTTTAGAAAGAAAAGTATCTATCGTATGCTTTTGTCAGTAACATCCATCGCTACCAATGCAAACTTATAAGCTCCATAATAAGTATCCTTACCAAATAATCAGCGTCCCTGTGAAATACTGCTTCGAACTGTGAAATACTTTTTCGAAATGTTATTACAGTTGTGCACTCTTACAATCTCCATAAACAAATCTCACAAAAACATAACTAGTTCCCTACATAGAATATTATGCACAAGATCCATAGGTTCGATATGCTACTTGCATTTTCTGCGATAATCAATGCAAGAAGGCCTGAAGACTGTCACAATTCATGAATTTCACCCTGACTACTTCCTTGTGCATGGAGAAAAATAAAAAAAACGCAACCACCGCTCTTTGCACTCGCTGTGATGAACATCGCAAGACGGCCTGAAGACTCACAATTCCTGTTTTTCACACTGACTATTCTTGTGCATGGAGCCGAATAAAAAACAGCAACCACCGCTCTTTGCAAATGCCGCCATGAACATTGCAAAAAAGCGTTGAGACTGTCACAATTCATGTTTTTCGCGCTGACTACACTATTGTGCATGGAGCCGAATAAAAAAACCGCAACCACCGCTCTTTGCTTTTGCTGTGATGAATATTGCAAGGAGGCCTGAAAAACTAACAATTTATGAATTTCCCACTGACTACATCTTTGTGCATGGAGCTGAATAAAATACCGCAACCACCGTTCTTTGCACTTGCCGCAATGAACATTGCCATGAAGCCTGAAGACTGTCACAATTCCTGAAGTTCACACTGACTACACCCTTGTGCATGGAGCCGAATAAAAAACCTTAACCACCGCTCTTTGCACTAGCTGTGATGAACATTGCAAGAAGGCGTAGAGACTGTCGCAGTTCCTGTTTTTCACAGTGAATATTCTTGTGCATGGAGACGAATAAAGAACCGTAACCACCGCTCTTCGCACTCGCTGTGATGAACATCGCAAGACGGCCTGAAGACTGTCGCAGTTCATGTTTTTCACACTGACTATTCTTGTGCATGGAGCCGAATAAAAAAACCGCAACCACCGCTCTTTGCTTTTGCTGTGATGAACATTGCAAGGAGGCCTGAAAAACTAAAAATTCATGAATTTCACACTGACTACATCTTTGTGCATGGAGCTGAATAAAATACAGCAACCACCGTTCTTTGCACTTGCCGCAATGAACATTGCCAGAAAGCCTGAAGACTGTCACGATTCCTGAATTTCACACTGACTACACATTTGTGCATGGAGCCGAATAAAAAACCTTAACCAACGCTCTTTGCACTAGCTGTGATGAACATTGCAAGAAGGCGTAGAGGCTGTCGCAGTTCATGTTTTTCACACTGAATATTCTTGTGCATGGAGCCGAATAAAAAACCGTAACCACCGCTCTTTGCACTTGTGATGAACATTGCAAGAAGGCCTGAAGACTGTCACAATTCATGAATTTCACACTGACTGCACCCTTGTGCATGGAGCCAAATAAAAAACTTTAACCACCGCTCTTTGAGCTAGCTGTGATGAACATTGCAATAAGGCATGAAGACTGTCACAATTCATGTTTTTCCACACTGACTATTCTTGTGCATAAAGTCGAATAAAAAACCGCAACCACCGCTCTTTGCTTTTGCTGTGATGAACATTGCAAGAAGATCTGAATACTAACAATTCACGAATTTCACACTGACTACACCCTTGTGCATGGAGCCGAATAAATAACTCTTACTCCTGCTCTTTGCATTTGCTGTGATAAACATTGAAAGAAGGCGTAAAAACTGTCACAATTCATGAATTTCACACTGACTACACACTTGTGCATGGAGCCGAATAAAAAACTGTGACCACCGCTCTTTACACTTGCCGCAATGAACATTTCAAGAAGGCGTGAAGACTATCACAATTTAAAAATTACTCGCTGACTATACGCTGATGCATGGTGCCTAATAAAAAAAACTGTCGCTCCTTGCATTTGCTGTGATGAACATTGCAAGAAATCCTGAAGACTGTCACAATTCCTGAATTTCACACTGACTGCACCCTTGTGCATGGAGCCAAATAAAAAACCGTAACCACCGCTCTTTGCACTAGCTGTGATGAACATTGCAAGAAGGCGTGAAGACTATCACAATTCATGAATTTCACACTGACTATACGCTGATGCATGGTGCCGAATAAAAAACTGTTACTCCTGCTCTTTGCATTTGCTGTGATGAAGATTGCAAGAAGGCCCGAAGACTGTCACATTTCCTGAATTTCACAATGACTACACCCTTGTGCATGGAGCCGAATAAAAAACGCAATCACTGCTCTTAGCACTTGTCGCAACGAACATTGCAGGATGGCATGAAGACTCACAATTCATTTTTTTTCACACTGACTATTCTTGTGCATGGAGCCAAATAAAAAACCGCAACCACCGCTCATTGCACTCGCTGTGATAAACATTGTAAGAAGGTCTGAAGACTGTAACAATTCATGATTTTCACAATGACTACCCTTGTGCATGGAGCCGAATAAATAACCGTAACCACCGCTCTTTGCACTCGCTGTGATGAACATTGCAAGAAAGCCTGAAGACCCACAATTCATGAATTTCACACTGACTACACCCTTGTGCATGGAGCCGAATAAAAACCGCAACCACCGATCTTTGCACTTGTTGTGATAAACATTGCAAGGAGGCCTGAAGACTGTCACAATTCATGAATTTCACACTGACTACACCCTTGTGCATGGAGCCGAATAAAAAACCGCAACCACCGCTCCTTGCACTAGCTGTGATGAACATTGCAAGAAGGCCTGAAGACTGTCACTATTCATGTTTTTCCACACTGACTATTCTTGTGCATGGAGCCGAATAAAAAAACCTCAACCACCGCTCTTTGCTTTTGCTGTGATGAACATTGCAAGAAGGCGTGAAGACTTTCACAATTCATGAATTTCACACTGAGTACACCCTTGTGCATGGAGCCGAATAAAAAACCGTAACCACCGCTCTTTGCACTTGTGATGAACATTGCAAGAAGGCTGACGACTGTCACAATTAATGTTTAAACACTGACTATTCTTGTGCATGGAGCCGAATAAAAAACCCCAACCACCGCTCTTTGCACTCGCTGTTATGAACATTGCAAGAAGGCGTGAAAACTAAAATTCATGAATTTCACACTGACTACACCCTTGTGCATGTGCATGGAGCCGAATAAAAAACCGCAACCACCGCTCTTTGCACTCGCTGTGATGAACATTGCAAGAAGGAATGAAAACTAACAATTCATGAACATCACACTGACTACACCCTTGTGCATGGTGACGAATAAAAAACTGTTACTCCTGCTCTTTGCATTTGCTGTGATGAACATTGCAAGAAGGCGTAGAGACTGTCGCAGTTCATGTTTTTCACACTGAATATTCTTGTGCATGGAGCCGAATAAAAAACCGTAACCACCGCTCTTTGCACTTGTGATGAACATTGCAAGAAGGCCTGAAGACTGTCACAATTCATGAATTTCACACTGACTATACGCTGATGCATGGTGCCGAATAAAAATCTGTTACTCCTTGTCTTTGCATTTGCTGTGATGAACATTGCAAGAAGGCCTGAAGAATGTCACCATTCCTGAATTTTACACTGACTGCACCCTTGTGCATGGAGCCAAATAAAAAACCGTAACCACCGCTCTTTGAGCTAGCTGTGATGAACATTGCAATAAGGCATGAAGACTGTCACAATTCATGTTTTTCCACACTGACTATTCTTGTACATAAAGTCGAATAAAAAACCGCAACCACCGCTCTTTGCTTTTGCTGTGATGAACATTGCAAGAAGATCTGAAAACTAACAATTCACGAATTTCACACTGACTACACCCTTGTGCATGGAGCCGAATAAATAACTCTTACTCCTGCTCTTTGCATTTGCTGTTATAAACATTGAAAGAAGGCGTAAAAACTGTCACAATTCATGAATTTCACACTGACTACACCCTTGTGCATGGAGCCGAATAAAAAACTGACCACCGCTTTTTACACCTGCCGCAATGAACATTTCAAGAAGGCGTGAAGACTATCACAATTCAAAAATTACTCGCTGACTATACGCTGATGCATGGTGCCTAATAAAAAAAACTGTCGCTCCTTGCATTTGCTGTGATGAACATTGCAAGAAGGCGTGAAGACTGTCACAATTCATGTTTTTCAAACTGACTATTCTTGTGCATGGAGCCGAATAAAAAAACGCAACCACCGCTCTTTGCACTTGTCGCAATGAACATTTCAAGAAGGCGTGAAGACTATCACAATTCATGTTTTTCAAACTGACTATTCTTGTGTATGGAGCCGAATAAAAAACCGCAACCACCGCTCTTTGCACTTGCCGCAATGAACATTTCAAGAAGGCGTGAAGACTATCACAATTCAGGAATTTCACACTGACTATTCTTGTGCATGGAGCTGAATAAAAAACCGTAACCACCGCTCTTTGCACTAAATGTGACGAACATTGAAAGAAGGCGTGAAGACTGTCACAATTCATGAATTTCACACTGACTACAACCTTGTGCATGGAGCCGAATAAAAAACCGCAACCAACGTTCTTTGCTTTTGCTGTGATGAACATTGCAAGAAGGCCTGAAGACTGTCACAATTCCTGAATTTCACACTGACTACAACCTTGTGCATGAAGCCGAATAAAAAACCGTAACCACCGCTCTTTGCACTCGCTGTGATGAACATTGGAAGAAGGCCTGAAAACTAACAATTCATGAATTTCACAATGACTACAACCTTGTGCATGGAGCCGAATAAAAAACCGTTACCACCGCTCTTTGCACTAGCTGTGATGAACATTGCAAGAGGGCCTGAAAACTAACAATTCATGAATTTCACACTGAATACACCCTTGTGCATGGAGCCGAATAAAAACCCATGACCACCGCTCTTTGCATCTGCCGCAATGAACATTTCAAGAAGGCGTGAAGACTATCACAATTCATGAATTTCACACTGACCATACGCTTATGCATGGTGACGAATAAAAAACTGTTACTTCTGCTATTTGCATTTGCTGTGATGTAAATGGCAAGAAGTCGTGAAGACTGCCACAATTCATGTTTTTCACACTGACTATTCTTGTGCATGAAGCCGAAAAAAAACCTCAACCACCGCTCTTTGCACTTGCCGCAATGAACATTGCAAGAAGGCGTGAAGACTATCACAATTCAGGAATTTCACACTGACTATTCTTGTGCGTGGAGCCGAATAAAAAACCGCAACCACCGCTCTTTGCACTTGTCGCAATGAACATTTCAAGAAGGCGTGAAGACTGTCACAATTCAGGAATTTCACACTGACTATTCTTGTGTATGGAGCCGAATAAAAAACCGCAACCACCGCTCTTTGCACTTGTCGCAATGAACATTTCAAGAAGGCGTGAAGACTATCACAATTCATGTTTTTCAAACTGACTATTCTTGAGTATGGAGCCGAATAAAAAACCGCAACCACCGCTCTTTGCACTTGCCGCAATGAACATTTCAAGAAGGCGTGGAGACTATCACAATTCAGGAATTTCACACTGACTATTCTTGTGCATGGAGCCGAATAAAAAACCGTAACCACCGCTCTTTGCACTAGCTGTGATGAACATTGCAAGAAGGCCTGAAAACTAACAATTCCTGAATTTCCCACTGACTACACCATTGTGCATGGAGCCGAATAAAAAACCGTAACCACCCCTCTATGCACTTGCCGCAATGAACATTGCAAGAATACGTGAAGACTATCACAATTCATGAATTTCACACTGACTATTCTTGTGCATGGAGCCGAATAAAAAACCGTAACCACCGCTTTTTGCACTAGCTGTGATGAACATTGCAAGAAGGCGTGAAGACTGTCACAATTCATGAATTTCACACTGACTATACCCTTATGCATGGAGCCGAATAAAAAACCGTAACCACCGCTCTTTGCACTCGCTGAGATGAATATTGCTAGAAGGCGTGAAGACTGTCACAATTCCTGAATTTCACACTGATTATACGCTGATGGATGGTGCCGAATAAAAAACTGTTACTCCTGCTCTTTGCATTTGCTGTGATGAACATTGCAAGAAGGCGTGAAGACTGTCACAATTCATGTTTTTCAAACTGACTATTCTTGTGTATGGAGCCGAATAAAAAACCGCAACCACCGCTCTTTGCACTTGTCGCAATGAACATTTCAAGAAGGCGTGAAGACTGTCACAATTCATGTTTTTCAAACTGACTATTCTTGTGCATGGAGCCGAATAAAAAACCGCAACCACCGCTCTTTGCACTTGTCGCAATGAACATTTCAAGAAGGCATGAAGACTATCACAATTCATGTTTTTCAAACTGACTATTCTTGTGTATGGAGCCGAATAAAAAACCGCAACCACCGCTCTTTGCACTTGCCGCAATGAACATTTCAAGAAGGCGTGAAGACTATCACAATTCAGGAATTTCACACTGACTATTCTTGTGCATGGAGCCGAATAAAAACCGTAACCACCGCTCTTTGCACTAGCTGTGACGAACATTGCAAGAAGGCGTGAAGACTGTCACAATTCATGAATTTCACACTGACTATACCCTTATGCATGGAGACGAATAAAAAACCGCAACCAACGTTCTTTGCTTTTGCTGTGATGAACATTGCAAGAAGGCCTGAAGACTGTCACAATTCCTGAATTTCACACTGACTACAACCTTGTGCATGGAGCCGAATAAAAAACCGTAACCACCGCTCTTTGCACTAGCTGTGATGAACATTGGAAGAAGGCCTGAAAACTAACAATTCATGAATTTCACAATGACTACAACCTTGTGCATGGAGCCGAATAAAAAACCATAACCACCGCTCTTTGCACTCGCTGTGATGAACATTGCAAGAAGGCGTGACGACTGTCACAATTCATGTTATTCATACTGAATATTCTTGTGCATGGAGCCGAATAAAAAACCGTTACCACCGCTCTTTGCACTAGCTGTGATGAACATTGCAAGAGGGCCTGAAAACTAACAATTCATGAATTTCACACTGAATACACCCTTGTGCATGGAGCCGAATAAAAACCCATGACCACCGCTCTTTGCATCTGCCGCAATGAACATTTCAAGAAGGCGTGAAGACTATCACAATTCATGAATTTCACACTGACCATACGCTTATGCATGGTGACGAATAAAAAACTGTTACTTCTGCTATTTGCATTTGCTGTGATGTAAATGGCAAGAAGTCGTGAAGACTGCCACAATTCATGTTTTTCACACTGACTATTCTTGTGCATGAAGCCGAAAAAAACCTCAACCACCGCTCTTTGCACTTGCCGCAATGAACATTGCAAGAAGGCGTGAAGACTATCACAATTCAGGAATTTCACACTGACTATTCTTGTGCGTGGAGCCGAAGAAAAAACCGCAACCACCGCTCTTTGCACTTGTCGCAATGAAAATTTCAAGAAGGCGTGAAGACTGTCACAATTCAGGAATTTCACACTGACTATTCTTGTGTATGGAGCCGAATAAAAAACCGCAACCACCGCTCTTTGCACTTGTCGCAATGAACATTTCAAGAAGGCCTGAAGACTATCACAATTCAGGAATTTCACACTGATTATTCTTGTGCATGGAGCCGAATAAAAAACCGTAACCACCGCTCTTTGCAATAAATGTGACGAACATTGAAAGAAGGCGTGAAGACTATCACAATTCAGGAATTTCACACTGACTATTCTTGTGCATGGAGCCGAATAAAAAACCGTAACCACCGCTCTTTGCACTAGCTGTGACGAACATTGCAAGAAGGCGTGAAGACTGTCACAATTCATGAATTTCACACTGACTATACCCTTATGCATGGAGACGAATAAAAAACCGCAACCAACGTTCTTTGCTTTTGCTGTGATGAACATTGCAAGAAGGCCTGAAGACTGTCACAATTCCTGAATTTCACCCTGACTACAACCTTGTGCATGGAGCCGAATAAAAAACCGTAACCACCGCTCTTTGCACTCGCTGTGATGAACATTGGAAGAAGGCCTGAAAACTAACAATTCATGAATTTCACAATGACTACAACCTTGTGCATGGAGCCGAATAAAAAACCGTAACCACCGCTCTTTGCACTAGCTGTGATGAACATTGGAAGAAGGCCTGAAAACTAACAATTCATGAATTTCACAATGACTACAACCTTGTGCATGGAGCCGAATAAAAAACCATAACCACCGCTCTTTGCACTCGCTGTGATGAACATTGCAAGAAGGCGTGACGACTGTCACAATTCATGTTATTCATACTGAATATTCTTGTGCATGGAGCCGAATAAAAAACCGTTACCACCGCTCTTTGCACTAGCTGTGATGAACATTGCAAGAGGGCCTGAAAACTAACAATTCATGAATTTCACACTGAATACACCCTTGTGCATGGAGCCGAATAAAAACCCATGACCACCGCTCTTTGCATCTGCCGCAATGAACATTTCAAGAAGGCGTGAAGACTATCACAATTCATGAATTTCACACTGACCATACGCTTATGCATGGTGACGAATAAAAAACTGTTACTTCTGCTATTTGCATTTGCTGTGATGTAAATGGCAAGAAGTCGTGAAGACTGCCACAATTCATGTTTTTCACACTGACTATTCTTGTGCATGAAGCCGAAAAAAAACCTCAACCACCGCTCTTTGCACTTGCCGCAATGAACATTGCAAGAAGGCGTGAAGACTATCACAATTCAGGAATTTCACACTGACTATTCTTGTGCGTGGAGCCGAAGAAAAAACCGCAACCACCGCTCTTTGCACTTGTCGCAATGAAAATTTCAAGAAGGCGTGAAGACTGTCACAATTCAGGAATTTCACACTGACTATTCTTGTGTATGGAGCCGAATAAAAAACCGCAACCACCGCTCTTTGCACTTGTCGCAATGAACATTTCAAGAAGGCGTGAAGACTATCACAATTCAGGAATTTCACACTGACTATTCTTGTGCATGGAGCCGAATAAAAAACCGTAACCACCGCTCTTTGCAATAAATGTGACGAACATTGAAAGAAGGCGTGAAGACTGTCACAATTCATGAATTTCACACTGACTATACCCTTATGCATGGAGCCGAATAAAAAACCGTAACCACCGCTCTTTGCACTCGCTGAGATGAATATTGCTAGAAGGCGTGAAGACTGTCACAATTCCTGAATTTCACACTGATTATACGCTGATGGATGGTGCCGAATAAAAAACTGTTACTCCTGCTCTTTGTTTTTGCTGTGATGAACATTGCAAGAAGGCCTGAAGACTGTCACAATTCATGTTTTTCAAACTGACTATTCTTGTGTATGGAGCCGAATAAAAAACCGCAACCACCGCTCTTTGCACTTGTCGCAATGAACATTTCAAGAAGGCGTGAAGACTATCACAATTCATGTTTTTCAAACTGACTATTCTTGTGTATGGAGCCGAATAAAAAACCGCAACCACCGCTCTTTTCACTTGCCGCAATGAACATTGCAAGAAGGCGTGAAGACTGTCACAATTCAGGAATTTCACACTGACTATTCTTGTGCGTGGAGCCGAATAAAAAACCGCAACCACCGCTCTTTGCACTTGTCGCAATGAACATTTCAAGAAGGCGTGAAGACTGTCACAATTCAGGAATTTCACACTGACTATTCTTGTGTATGGAGCCGAATAAAAAACCGCAACCACCGCTCTTTGCACTTGTCGCAAAGAACATTTCAAGAAGGCGTGAAGACTATCACAATTCAGGAATTTCACACTGACTATTCTTGTGCATGGAGCCGAATAAAAAACCGTAACCACCGCTCTTTGCACTAAATGTGACGAACATTGAAAGAAGGCGTGAAGACTGTCACAATTCATGAATTTCACACTGACTATACAATTATGCATGGAGACGAATAAAAAACCGCAACCAACGTTCTTTGCTTTTGCTGTGATGAACATTGCAAGAAGACTGTCACAATTCCTGAATTTCACACTGACTACAACCACAAGCAATGAACATTTCAAGAATTCGTGAAGACTATCACAATTCATGTTTTTCAAACTGACTATACTTGTGTATGGAGCCGAATAAAAAACCGCAACCACCGCTTTTTGCACTAGCTGTGATGAACATTGCAAGAAGGCCTGAAAACTAACAATTCCTGAATTTCCCACTGACTACACCATTGTGCATGGAGCCGAATAAAAAACCGTAACCACCCCTCTATGCACTTGCCGCAATGAACATTGCAAGAATACGTGAAGACTATCACAATTCATGAATTTCACACTGACTATTCTTGTGCATGGAGCCGAATAAAAAACCGTAACCACCGCTCTTTGCACTAGCTGTGATGAACATTGCAAGAAGGCCTGAAAACTAACAATTCATGAATTTCACACTGACTACACCCTTGTGCATGGAGCCGAATAAAAAACCGTGACCACCGCTCTTTGCACCTGCCGCAATGAACATTTCAAGAAGGTTGAAGATTATCACAATTCATGAATTTCACACTGACTATACCTACGCTTATGCATGGTGCCGAATAAAAAACTGTTACTCCTGCTCTTTGCTTTTGCTGTGATGAACATTGCAAGAAGGCCTGAAGACTGTCACATTTCCTGAATTTCACAATGACTACACCCTTGTGCATGGAGCCAAATAAAAAACCGCAACCACCGCTCATTGCACTCGCTGTGATAAACATTGTAAGAAGATCTGAAGACTGTAACAATTCAAGATTTTCACAATGACTAACCTTGTGCATGGAGCCGAATAAAAACCGCAACCACCGCCTTTTGCTTTTGCTGTGATGAACTTTGCAAGAAGGCATGAAAACTAACAATTCATGAATTTCACACTGAAAACTCCCTTGTGCATGGAGCCGAATAAAAAACCGTAACCACCGCTCTTTGCACTCGCTGTGATGAAGAATGCAAGAAGGCGTGAAGACTGTCACAAATCATGTTTTTCACATTGACTGTTCTTGTGCATGGAGCCGAATAAAAAACCGCAACCACCGCTCTTTGCACTTGTCGCAATGAACATTTCAAGAAGGCGTGAAGACTTATCACAATTCATGTTTTTCACACTGACTATTCTTGTGCATGGAGCCGAATAAAAAACCGTAACCACCGCTCTTTGCACTAGCTGTGATGAACATTGCAAGAAGGCCTGAAAACTAACAATTCCTGAATTTCCCACTGACTACACCATTGTGCATGGAGCCGAATAAAAAACCGTAACCACCCCTCTATGCACTTGCCGCAATGAACATTGCAAGAATACGTGAAGACTATCACAATTCATGAATTTCACACTGACTATTCTTGTGCATGGAGCCGAATAAAAAACCGTAACCACCGCTTTTTGCACTAGCTGTGATGAACATTGCAAGAAGGCGTGAAGACTGTCACAATTCATGAATTTCACACTGACTATACCCTTATGCATGGAGCCGAATAAAAAACCGTAACCACCGCTCTTTGCACTCGCTGAGATGAATATTGCTAGAAGGCGTGAAGACTGTCACAATTCCTGAATTTCACACTGATTATACGCTGATGGATGGTGCCGAATAAAAAACTGTTACTCCTGCTCTTTGCATTTGCTGTGATGAACATTGCAAGAAGGCGTGAAGACTGTCACAATTCATGTTTTTCAAACTGACTATTCTTGTGTATGGAGCCGAATAAAAAACCGCAACCACCGCTCTTTGCACTTGTCGCAATGAACATTTCAAGAAGGCGTGAAGACTGTCACAATTCATGTTTTTCAAACTGACTATTCTTGTGCATGGAGCCGAATAAAAAACCGCAACCACCGCTCTTTGCACTTGTCGCAATGAACATTTCAAGAAGGCGTGAAGACTATCACAATTCATGTTTTTCAAACTGACTATTCTTGTGTATGGAGCCGAATAAAAAACCGCAACCACCGCTCTTTGCACTTGCCGCAATGAACATTTCAAGAAGGCGTGAAGACTATCACAATTCAGGAATTTCACACTGACTATTCTTGTGCATGGAGCCGAATAAAAAACCGTAACCACCGCTCTTTGCACTAGCTGTGACGAACATTGCAAGAAGGCGTGAAGACTGTCACAATTCATGAATTTCACACTGACTATACCCTTATGCATGGAGACGAATAAAAAACCGCAACCAACGTTCTTTGCTTTTGCTGTGATGAACATTGCAAGAAGGCCTGAAGACTGTCACAATTCCTGAATTTCACACTGACTACAACCTTGTGCATGGAGCCGAATAAAAAACCGTAACCACCGCTCTTTGCACTCGCTGTGATGAACATTGGAAGAAGGCCTGAAAACTAACAATTCATGAATTTCACAATGACTACAACCTTGTGCATGGAGCCGAATAAAAAACCGTAACCACCGCTCTTTGCACTAGCTGTGATGAACATTAGAAGAAGGCCTGAAAACTAACAATTCATGAATTTCACAATGACTACAACCTTGTGCATGGAGCCGAATAAAAAACCATAACCACCGCTCTTTGCACTCGCTGTGATGAACATTGCAAGAAGGCGTGACGACTGTCACAATTCATGTTATTCATACTGAATATTCTTGTGCATGGAGCCGAATAAAAAACCGTTACCACCGCTCTTTGCACTAGCTGTGATGAACATTGCAAGAGGGCCTGAAAACTAACAATTCATGAATTTCACACTGAATACACCCTTGTGCATGGAGCCGAATAAAAACCCATGACCACCGCTCTTTGCATCTGCCGCAATGAACATTTCAAGAAGGCGTGAAGACTATCACAATTCATGAATTTCACACTGACCATACGCTTATGCATGGTGACGAATAAAAAACTGTTACTTCTGCTATTTGCATTTGCTGTGATGTAAATGGCAAGAAGTCGTGAAGACTGCCACAATTCATGTTTTTCACACTGACTATTCTTGTGCATGAAGCCGAAAAAAACCTCAACCACCGCTCTTTGCACTTGCCGCAATGAACATTGCAAGAAGGCGTGAAGACTATCACAATTCAGGAATTTCACACTGACTATTCTTGTGCGTGGAGCCGAAGAAAAAACCGCAACCACCGCTCTTTGCACTTGTCGCAATGAAAATTTCAAGAAGGCGTGAAGACTGTCACAATTCAGGAATTTCACACTGACTATTCTTGTGTATGGAGCCGAATAAAAAACCGCAACCACCGCTCTTTGCACTTGTCGCAATGAACATTTCAAGAAGGCGTGAAGACTATCACAATTCAGGAATTTCACACTGACTATTCTTGTGCATGGAGCCGAATAAAAAACCGTAACCACCGCTCTTTGCAATAAATGTGACGAACATTGAAAGAAGGCGTGAAGACTGTCACAATTCATGAATTTCACACTGACTATACCCTTATGCATGGAGCCGAATAAAAAACCGTAACCACCGCTCTTTGCACTCGCTGAGATGAATATTGCTAGAAGGCGTGAAGACTGTCACAATTCCTGAATTTCACACTGATTATACGCTGATGGATGGTGCCGAATAAAAAACTGTTACTCCTGCTCTTTGTTTTTGCTGTGATGAACATTGCAAGAAGGCCTGAAGACTGTCACAATTCCTGAATTTCACACTGACTACACATTTGTGCATGGAGGCGAATAAAAAACCGTAACCATCGCTCTTTGCCCTAGCTGTGATGAACATTGCAAGAAGGCGTGAAGACTGTCACAATTCATGTTTTTCAAACTGACTATTCTTGTGTATGGAGCCGAATAAAAAACCGCAACCACCGCTCTTTGCACTTGTCGCAAAGAACATTTCAAGAAGGCGTGAAGACTATCACAATTCAGGAATTTCACACTGACTATTCTTGTGCATGGAGCCGAATAAAAAACCGTAACCACCGCTCTTTGCACTAAATGTGACGAACATTGAAAGAAGGCGTGAAGACTGTCACAATTCATGAATTTCACACTGACTATACAATTATGCATGGAGACGAATAAAAAACCGCAACCAACGTTCTTTGCTTTTGCTGTGATGAACATTGCAAGAAGACTGTCACAATTCCTGAATTTCACACTGACTACAACCACAAGCAATGAACATTTCAAGAATTCGTGAAGACTATCACAATTCATGTTTTTCAAACTGACTATACTTGTGTATGGAGCCGAATAAAAAACCGCAACCACCGCTTTTTGCACTAGCTGTGATGAACATTGCAAGAAGGCCTGAAAACTAACAATTCCTGAATTTCCCACTGACTACACCATTGTGCATGGAGCCGAATAAAAAACCGTAACCACCCCTCTATGCACTTGCCGCAATGAACATTGCAAGAATACGTGAAGACTATCACAATTCATGAATTTCACACTGACTATTCTTGTGCATGGAGCCGAATAAAAAACCGTAACCACCGCTCTTTGCACTAGCTGTGATGAACATTGCAAGAAGGCCTGAAAACTAACAATTCATGAATTTCACACTGACTACACCCTTGTGCATGGAGCCGAATAAAAAACCGTGACCACCGCTCTTTGCACCTGCCGCAATGAACATTTCAAGAAGGTTGAAGATTATCACAATTCATGAATTTCACACTGACTATACCTACGCTTATGCATGGTGCCGAATAAAAAACTGTTACTCCTGCTCTTTGCTTTTGCTGTGATGAACATTGCAAGAAGGCCTGAAGACTGTCACATTTCCTGAATTTCACAATGACTACACCCTTGTGCATGGAGCCAAATAAAAAACCGCAACCACCGCTCATTGCACTCGCTGTGATAAACATTGTAAGAAGGTCTGAAGACTGTAACAATTCAAGATTTTCACAATGACTAACCTTGTGCATGGAGCCGAATAAAAACCGCAACCACCGCCTTTTGCTTTTGCTGTGATGAACTTTGCAAGAAGGCATGAAAACTAACAATTCATGAATTTCACACTGAAAACTCCCTTGTGCATGGAGCCGAATAAAAAACCGTAACCACCGCTCTTTGCACTCGCTGTGATGAAGAATGCAAGAAGGCGTGAAGACTCACAAATCATGTTTTTCACATTGACTGTTCTTGTGCATGGAGCCGAATAAAAAACCATAACCACCGCTCTTTGCACTCGCTGTGATGAACATTGCAAGATAGCCTGAAGACCCACAATTCATGAATTTCACACTGACTACACCCTTGTGCATGGAGCCGAATAAAAAACCGCAACCACCGCTCTTTGCACTCGCTGTGATGAACATTGCAAGAAAGCCTGAAGACCCACAATTCATGAATTTCTCACTGACTACACCCTTGTGTAGGAGCCGAATAAAAAACCGTAACCACCGATCTTTGCACTCGCTGTGATGAACATTGCAAGAAAGCCTGAAGACCCACAATTCATGAATTTCACACTGAATACGCCCTCGCGGATGGAGACGAATAAAAATTTTTTACTCCCGCTCTTTGGCATCACAAAAAGTTGGAGATAAAGCCTCACAATATATTTAATTAATGCTTAAAATTAACTTAATAATTTTAAAGCAACACATTAAAAATAATTAGCTTGACTAATTTTTATTATTTTTAAAACATTCCTTTATATTTAAAAATTCATAAATTTTTCTATGTTTATAACTTTTTAAATCTTAATTATTTTTAAGTGCTTAAATATAATTTTTAAAATCAAGAATTAATTTTTTTTAAATAAAATTAATGTTTTTTATTTTACTTTATTTTTTTAAAATAAATAACTGTAGCTATTTTAAATTAAAAATTATAATCAGATATTGTTCTTATTAATTGTTAAAAAGTAATTTTAACTATTAAAGCTGGCTTGCTGATAGGCAAAACGATAAAAAAATGCTACCTTGATAAACTTTTACAATTGGATGTTTTATCTGGGGAGGTGTCGTAGGTCTTTCGTATTTCTAATATTTTCCCTGTGAAAGGAATAACCATGATTGGTAAGGGTTAAAAAAAACCTTATCAATAATTGACTTGGTAATTCCTTTCAGGGGGAAAATAGAGGACAAAGAAGGTCTTTGACATCAATTTAGATGAAGCACCTGACCGCAAAGGGTTAATTCGCATCAAAATTCTATTATGGTTGATTCCACGAAAATGCGCCATGAACATCATTTTTAAAGAACATCATTTTGTCATGTCAGTCACGCTAATAAATATTTTTAATATTTTACTATTTATAAATTTCTAAATTTTTGTCTTTCATCAGAATCTTATATTGATTCCAAAAAAATTATAGATTTGAAATGCATACCAGTTAAGAGCAAATGGTAGTAATATAAGGTCACTCAAAATCTGTCCTAATTTTGTCATGTCAGTCACGGCTTGTTTTAACCCAATTAATTTTAAGTATTTTCTCTTGAATAAAAATTTCAGCTTTTTTTTTTATAATCAAGACCTTTATTTGCATCACCCCATGGTAATTTTTTAACAGTCAATTAACATTTAGTACTTTTTAAGAGCCAAGAAAGTTGGTTTATGTCATGTCTGTCACGAATGGAATTAGCCTTATACAATTATGAAATGTCCATAATAAAACCTCAAAAGATATCTATTGCAAAAACAAAAAGCGATACAAGAACATTTTAGAGATAAGTTTTCAAGAAAGTTTTTCGCTTGAGCAGTCATTCATTTAATTGCCTGTTAATAAATTTCATTAAAACCTAATTTACAATTATGTAAACTAGAATTCTAAAACATTGAATTATACGGGATCCCAAATTCTAAGTCATTACAACATTTTAGCTATACGGTAGAATCGTGTAATTTAGATTCAATTATCATTCAACAACCGAATGCACCCTTTTGCATTTTAAATGGTTCACATACTTTTTTTTTTGTTATATTTTGAGATTTAAAATTGTCAGCTGTGGAAAAGTATCGCTGATCATTATTTTTATATTTTTAAGCACCTAAGTATATAGATTAAACCTTGCCAAATAGGTATAACCTAAGTATCCATAGGCATTCAGTATGACACCCAAGTTTGCGAACATCCATCAAAAATTTTAACATAGGAGAAAAAATAAAATATGTGTTAAAACGCAAAATTTGTAGAGATAAACTAGTAAATGTATTACGCTCTTCAAAAAATGACATAAGAATTTAATAGAAATGTGAATTTTGGTTGAAAAAAATCGTAAATTTGTTTTTTAATAATAAGAATTAATCAAGTCTTTTGGATCTTTTAATTTTTAAATTAAAATTTTTTCTTGCTTTATTCACCGTAGTTTTAACGTAATTACACTATAAAAAAATCTTACATTTATCTACATGACAATACTGAAAAAATGTATTCAAAATACTTCCAAAAAATACCTTTAATCGAAAATAATTATTTGATTTTAAGACAATTAAAAGTAGAAAAATGGATCATGTTTGTGTTAATATCGCATTACAGCCGTACTGTGCCATTTACATGAGTTTGTAGTGTCTTCTAACAAAAACTCCGGAGAACAATCCTTCATAATTTCGGACCACTGAATATGTAATCTTTTATAAAGAGGTATATTGACAACCAGTCTACACCATGTTTTTTTTAGATAAAGCACATTTTATCTGCCTTAAGTAGCAAGTAATTTTATACGCTAAGAAATTGCAAACTTTATTATTTATAAACTTCAGAAAATGTTTAAATTACTCGCATATTAATTATAATGATAGTTTGTAGAACTACCTAACTCATTAATGATTTCTAAAATCAAGCAGTATAAATGTTTTTTTTATTTAAATATTACTATATAGAAATTTCTAATACAAAGAATTTAAAGAAAGTATTTTAAAAGAAGTAGGTCTATTGTATAAAAAATTTTGTATATCTTAATTAATGTGTAAAGTCATCCAAAATCAATGTCAAATTTGCAATTAACTTGTTGTCAAATATTTTTGTTTAACTTGTATGTTTTGCTAAAATAAACAGTTCTTCGTATTTAAAATGTATTTCTTCATTTTTGGATAAAAATGAGAAGAGTCTCTCTATTAAATGCTTAACTAAGGATTTAGCTAACATCCCATCGGATAGCCAGATAAATCTTTAAATGCTAATTATTATGTAGATTATCTAAATGATTTAGAATTTAGGCCCGATGATCATGGGCTGAATCGATGATTTGAACTTCGCCATTTAAATTTTCTTGTTGATAGTCAATCTATTGCACCTTTTTTGTCATTTCATTAGATATTCATTTCTTCATGATTGAGGATCATGCAAATTTTTTAGCACGATTAACTTGGATGCTTTAGATGGTCCTTAGTTTTTTTTTTTTCTACATCTATTCAGTAAATGTTAATTTTCGTTTCGAATATTTAAAGTTTTTTCTATTCGATTTAAATGACTTTCTGTATCATCAATTCTTTTTTTATTTAAGTATTACACAATAATTATTTAGTGATTTTACCTTTATTCTGAAGTTAACTTTAAAAAAGTTTGTATTATTTTCACCTATCTTTACAATAAATATTTTCTTATTGCTAATTAAACTGATATTGGTATTTGAATTATGCAATCTAAACAACAGTAGACATTTATTACGTCGAACACCTATATTTTCATATTTTCGTGATTGAGGATCGACCTACTTTATAAATAATATCAATAAATCTGAATTTTGTATCAAAATTTGCTACACTCTGCTCCTATTCTACACATTCAATTTTTTGTTATTATAAGTATCATATCTACAACTTTATCTACCTATTGATGAAATTCTTAGCCCAATTAATTGAGGATCAAACATCAGTACTTAAGCTTCAATAAAAAATGAGGGAAAATTATCCATTGATAATTTTCATAAATTATTGTCAATGTCATTGTTGGATGCACTTTTCTTCATAGAGCTAGTACATATTACATTATTTTACTTGAGGTAATATGTATCAGGAAAACTAAAATAAGTAGTTTCAAAAATTTACTTCAAGTTTACATCAACTAAGTAAAATTAAATATCGCTCTTAAATGGTAATCGATGGATCTTTTTCTACACAATATGTGAATAAGACTTATTTTTTAATGCGAAACTTGATTTCTCTTTAACACTTTACCTACGGGCGTCGACTGACCCATAGACTAAGACCACTCTAAGTTTGAAACTCTCATTGGAGAATTTCTACATTGAAATTGGCGTAGAAACTAGCGCGCCCGTTGTGTCTAAGGGAACCAATGTAATGGTTACTGGCTGCCTATTTGCAGCCATCTTTAGGGGCTTTAACAGAGCCAATTACACCTCGTAATTAAGAACTCTTATCAAGTGACGATAGGGATCTATTTTTGACGAAAACTTATTTTCGACTTTATCTTTGAATATGTACAGCTACTCATTGACTTTTATATCCCTCGTAGGCCCATCCTCAAGATATTTGACCTTGTGCTTCTTTTTTCTCCATTAATAAACCTACAAACTGACTACGCTTGTCATTTTAGACATGGTCCCCCAACGGTCCACAAGTGATCCGATTGAGTAACTCGTCAATATTCATCCAAATGTAACAAAAACTTAGATTTAGGGGTTTTCAAAGGTTTTTCACATTTCTAAGTAATTAAAATTGGGTGTTGCTATTGAAAATTTTAAAGTTCGTAACATTTTTAATATTAAGACGGCCCCTTATGCAAATTTTGTGTCATGCAATTAACTCAAAATGTTATTTGTTCGCTTAGTCAGAAAGGTCCGATGTAATAGGATGACTAACGGTTGAAATAATCACTAGTTGGTAACTTTTTTTTCCACAGCTGTACATTCCGAAGAAACAGTAACCCTACAATCGGAAAGTACAATTATGCCAATCAACAAATCAATCTTTAATAGTGTTTTAGTTCCTTTCGAGACGTTAGAAGAGCTATTCATTAAATTAAGTTGCTGGTCTAGAAGAATTTTAGTCGACGGGTCAGTCGACGCCCGTAGGTAAAGTGTTAAGTTGATAAAATTTTAGGATTTTGAGTTATCGAAATGATTTCATAGAAAAAATTGAATTGCTGAACTATATTATATCATGTCTTTTTAAAATTCGAATTTTTCCCGCTTTAATAAAGGGATATTTAAAGAATGTATGAACAATCATATTGCGTGAGAGTACATTCATAGAAACCAAAAATGAAAAGTTACAAATCATTCCCATCACTCCAAAGCTATTTAAATACAAAAGTAATACAGCAAATAACCCTTCAAATTTTATTTTTTACATTAATGTTTTAATGCCTAATTTTAATTTAGAGAGTTGTTCAAAAATATTAATTTATTTTAAACTTTTTTTAAAAATTGCCCTTATGCAAAGTCGCTATTGTTTAGTTCTGGAAATATGAGTATTCATATATACTCTAAACTTAATGGCGTGACAACCCAATGAAGGCCAAAGCTAGATGTGTCAATTTTAGTATCTAGTTTTAAAGGGGTGCATTGCGGCAGGACCGACGTGATGCTCCCTATGTTGAGTTTCCATGCTATCTTGGTCCCTCCCCATCAAAAGTTTAATACATACTGAGTGATATTTGCTCAAAAGAGGATTTGAACCCCGATTCTGTGTTATCTACGACTTGACTCGTTTTTATAGTAATTATTTCAAACATTACGGAATAATTTAGTTTAAGCATTACTTACATTTCATTGAATATTCTTTTCTTCATGTTTTAATTTTTTTTATCCTGCTTTGTAAAAAGTGAAATAACATCATTTTCCGGTTTTAATGTACGTGCATAATAAATCTAATTTTAATTTAAAGCAAGTCATAACTTATCAAGTGTTTAAAGTTAAATTGAAGAAATTTAAAACAATTTTACAAATCCAATAGAAGTAAAAAGTGCTGTAAAGTAAAATAAATGCTAAAATTACCGAATGTTGAGATGAAAAATGCATTTCAAAATGATGGAAACGTCTATATGCTAATGCATTTCAATGCAGATTTCTATTTGCAATAATAATGAACAAAAACATGAAACTTTTAATACCGAATGGTCTTATTTCCGTGCCGAAGTTTTTTTTAAATATTTTCATCTGCTGTCAGTTATCGTTTAATTCAATAATAACCACAAATTAAAGAAAATGCTAATCTTTCCTTTCAATTCAAGATAGTTCTTTTTTACTTTTGTTCAATGAAATGTGTCAATTGTAGTAACGGATTTTTTTTTGGTTCAATTAAAATTTTAAAGACTTTGTGTATAACCTTAAAATTGTATTCATAACTAGCGGATACATAAATAAAAGTGTTTAAAAAATCAAAATTTAATAACGTAAAATATATATTTAAGGGGATAGGAAGTCTACAGTTAGATCAACGTTTAATCTATTTTTAAAGCATATTTTCTTTAAAAACATTTATAATGATATCTATATACATGTAGTGTATTTTGTCTTGTATATATCAAGACAAAAAGAGAATGTTATCCACTGTGTTATCAGGAACATTTAGGATTTTTTTTGATAACTTTTTAAAGCTTTTCAGCGAAACTGGTCAATTTATTTTTAAACCAACCTATACTAGTTTAAGTAAAATTCAGCAAGTGAAATGGAAATAAATGTTTACTTTCAACAATAAATAAGCGTTCAAAATGTAAATTTTCTTAAATTTAAAATAACGAAAAAAAATCAGTTTTGTTACAGTAATATAAAGTTTGCAGTATAGAAATGTTCAACGACAAAAAAGTGTAAATAGTTCTCATTTTCGAGTAAGAGAATCGAATAAAAAAAGGTATTTCACATTCAATAAATCAATTTATTCGTTATTTCAAGACATATTTCTATTATTTTTATTAGTTTTTGCTTCAGTTAGAATGAAATATTAATTATTTTTCCTTCAATTTTGACGTAACAGGGCGCACTAATATCAGGGTGAACGTATCGCAAAGGAGCAACCAATCAGAGCAGGCAAAATTTCGGCAATGCTGCAAACTTAAGGTGTGTTTTGGTATAGTGATTTATAAAAACAAAAAAATACGTACGTAAATTGAGAGTTTGAGTCCGTTGGTTTGGATTGTTCAACTTATTAAATAAACAATTGAAAATCAATTTTCTTTTTCAAATACAAGCCATTCCTTTTCTGAATTTTTAGGGTTATTATCGATAAAAATATAAAGTTTAATTCGTAAATGATAATTTTCTTAAAGGGTGCAGCAGTTTTATCCATTGCAAGTAGCAAGGTGCCCAAAAAACATTCTAAATTCTTTTGATATGTCTTTTTTATATACTTTTTGTTTTATACATTTTAATGTATATTAAGACGTTATTATTCTTCAGTATCACAGTAATTTTTTAATATTAAATAAATTTATTTTTTTAATTTAATTTGTTATGCACTTTAAATTCAATAATGATCTAAGGATTAGTATTAGAACCCAACAAAAAATAATTTTAAAATCTCATTACCAATAAATATTCTTTTAAAAAATAGTTTGTTATTTTCTTGCTCAAATATCCTAAAAGTATTATGACATTTACAGTTTATGATGTTCCATTTGCAGTTTTTTTTTTAATATCCTTCATTGCAAATCCTTCACGTCACTTGAGCTAGCAGACATGTCTGTTTCGCCGTTAAATTCTTTGATTTTTTTAAAATTAACTTTAAGTGACTTCAATATTAGTTTTGAACACATTTTTAAAAAAAGTTGCTTTTTTCGTAATCGTTAATTTGGATGCTATAAGATTTTTTTTAATTTTAAACAGAGAAATCTTAATTTTAAAATTAAAAGAATAATTTTTTAATTTTTTATACCTGACATTAAATTTGAGTTTGAAGGTTAACAAACGAAAAAACACAATGCAATAATTTTCCAAAAAAAAGAGGAAAATTTCTATTATGAAGAAGACCATTCTCAATTTTTCTTAAAAATATTCTATTCTAATTTTATATAGAATTCTACACAAGAAATTTAAGTAAATTTTTTTTATTCGTGTGTGCAAATAAGTTGACGTAACTATATAACACTATAAAAATTACCTAAACTGTCTAGATAGATCTTTTAAATTTTGAAGTTCTTTTCATTTAATATTTGAAACCCAAATCGACCAAAAGCAGGGTATAGTAATTTGTTTTGCATCCACTTAACCAACATCAATTAAAAACATGTGTGCCCTTTAACGGTATTATGGTAAAAAAAATCTCCCATAGCTCTTTTTTATCTTCACTGATTTTTTTTTAAAAACTTGTTCAAATTTTCGAGCAAATAAATCCCTTCAAAATAGTTTTTTTAGTTTAGTATTTAATGCTATCTTATCGCGTAACTCGGAACTACCCTCCAACCCGAAATTCGACAAATATAGAAGCAATTAGACCTTTTTTCACGTCAAAGGATTAAAAAAACAATTTTCAAACAGTTTATTTATATCGGGGATCTTTAAAATTCTATTAGTTTAAATACCATAATTAACATTTGTGCAATCCTACAATACAAATTATTAGAAGCATAATATGGGATCAGTATTTTAGTTATCTTGATAGTTTTGGATATTAAAACCCAACTAAAATGTTATTGTTTGATGAATCACAGAAAAACTACTTCTAAAGAATTTAAAATACTTGTTAATTCGGTAATTTTCACAAACAAGAGAAATTTTTTGAATTATGTAATGAATACTTAAAAAGTAAAACCTTATTTTATTTAATTTAATAAAATCATAATAATTACTAATGCTATTGCATGAACATTACTATTATGCTAAGCGTAGCTGAAATATCTTGTTTTGCTCTAGTTCAGTTTGTTTAAATTATCAAACGAACCAGTATGTTTTCATAACTGTTAAACAGTTACATTAAAATCAGTCACCATAAAAAATACTCTTTCCAAACTGCTCTTACTTAAAATTTAAATTATTATTGCAGTTACGTCAGTATAAACAATAAAAGTTACACGAATTGATAGCACTGCTGCTCTTGTACTTTAAAACTTCCTATCCACTTCTAATGATTATTATTCTATTATTAAATATAATTCGTTTTGAAGCATGGAATATCAGTGTTTAATGTGGTGAATTGCCTTTGTATTAAAGTGTTTAAATTATTTATGGTTATATGCTGAGTCGGTATAGAGTTGGGAAAATTAAAAAAGTATAGTTTTAATGTATGTGACTTAAGCATATTTCCTGATATTCCATCATAGGCATATTTATATCTACACATAAGCATATTTCCTGAGAAGTTTTAACTGCTGATGATTAGTATAACCACTTAAGCACCCCACAAACTCTAAAAAAAAAGCTCTACCACTAAAGCTTAGTTGAAGATGAGATCTTCAGACACTACTAAAAACTCCCATTCACCCCCTAACCTGACATCTAATCTGCTCAAATACGACAGAGAAAATTATTAAAGGTTTATTCAATCCAATTCCCAAGTTGAAATTAAGTTTACCTTCGAAATACATATTCCAAATAATTTGTCTCTGGGCTCGCGTCTACAAATGTTTATGGTCAATTTTTACGTGCTAGCATTCATGTTCAACATTTTAAATATATATTGCCTTCTCTTTACTTTTCATACAAGTGGAAAGAAAAAACAGTATGATTCGAATGCTCTATAAAAGTTCATACCGATATGAAACTCATTAAAATTAACTTTTTATAAAAGGTGAAGAGTTTTAAAAGTACATATTTTTTTAAAGAACATTTAAAAATATTTTTAAAACCCTTGTAATCTGTAAATAAAATTAATTCAGTGATCGTAAGATTACGACGTAAAAAAAGTTAAATTTCTAGATTTTTATTTTTGCTTAAAAAGTAGTGCTAAGCATTTGCATTAAAATATACTTACCGAGAATTCACAATGAGTTTGACAGTTTATACTTCTGGAAAATGTTAAGCACTTTTTAGAGAACATCCGCGAAGTAAAATTGGAGACTTAGTTAAAATTTCACTTCTTATCTATAACAATAATGGAGTTATTTAGTCATAAATAATGATACCTATATACTTAACCCTTTCAGTCCCAAAAATTTACTACACTACAGAAACATCTGATATTCACAAAATAAGCTTATTTTAGGTCAATATAAAAGTTCCATAAGAAAAAAAAATCATTTAAATTTTTTATATGGTTTTTGAGATAAAGCCAAAAAATTTTATCTGTGGAAAACAACAAAATAAAAAATTATATATTACCTAAAAACACTGAGTTATATATTTTAAGGTATCTGACCATATAATTAAAAAAAATTTAGTAATTATTTTAACCGAAATAGTTTAAATTGTGTTTTAAATATGTGGAACTGAAGTGAACTTATCAAAAATCAGGTGAAACGCTTGTTGGCTATTTTCTAAATATAAAAAATAGTAGTTCTGACTTCTATTAAGATTAATGTAAAATATTGTCGAATAGAACAAAGTGTGAAGAATAGAATGATGTGTGTTTGGATGCCATAACGGGACATAAACATTTTGAAAAAAAAAATATTGAAAGTGATGAGGCCAAATGGCATCACTGGGACTGAAAGGGTTAATAATAATTTAAGGGGGTCAGGCACCTCCATAGAAGCCATGTTAAATAGTCCAACTTTGGTGGCATCTCAAGAATTAACTAATAACTTTAACCATTTAAAAATTTCAAGTTTCATCTATATACATTTTTAAGTATTTTAACTAAAAACTAGATGCAATATGAATTTTTAAAAATATCTTTGAAAAATGTCCAGATTTTTAACCTAAAAGTTTTTTTTTTTAAAGTATGAAATTTACAGACTATTTAATGTGTTAAAATGCTTTAATATACTTGTGAATTACACATAAAAAAATCAAGTACTTAAATGAATAAAATGTTTAGTTATGTGCCCCCAAACATTCTAAGTAAGGACATGATTAAAAAATTGTAAAACCGAGAAAAACCAATTTAAAGTGCTTATTGTTAACCCATTTTCTTACGAAGGATTTTTGCTTCCTCGTAATATTAGATAGGAATAGCATATTCGAATCCTTAGTCGTTTGGCCGTTCTGGACCGTTTCAGTAAGGAAAGGGCTAAATAGAATGGCTTTTAATGTCAAAAATATATTTCCAATCGTCTTGATACTTTGTGACATTATTAATAAAAGTTGTTATAGTATTTTAAGCCAATAATTTTTTCACTGATTTTGGGGCACTGGGTCCCCTTAAAGTGGAGGAAATTCATTGTTCAAGCATTGAATAAACTGAAGGTAAAGGGATACGATTAATGAGGCCAAAGTAATTCATTAGGAACTTTTTAAATCTTTAAAGATATTCCTCAATAGAAACGTTTGAAAAAGTTGGATAAAACTGTTTCGACAAACTTCATTTGGGGCACTGTGCAACATGAAAAGTACAGAGTGATCTAAAATAAAAGAAAATACTCTTTAGGTGCGTTATGTATTATTGGATTGAGAAATGACGTTTAGGATTTGGCTACAAATCGGGACCTCCTTTGAACTCGTGGGATCAAGGGGTCAAATAGGGATAGAAGACGTACTCAACTGGTAAACTCTCTCCCCAGTACTCATAAGTATTTGGACATTAAATGTATAAAAGTTAAAATAATCAATGTTGATGGGGGAGGGGGGGGGGGAGGCTCCAACCATCTATGTATAATCCATATCTCAGTATTTTCCCGAATCACTTTGAGGCCGAAATTGTAGGATGCTAAGGTGGGGGAGGGAGAAAAAGAAAACTTAAGTCCTGTCTGTTATCTGAAAATTTAAATCCAGTTTTTCTCTCCTTCGGCCTTCTGATATCCAGTCTTTACATTGTTATTGAATTATCCTCGGTCTGTTTGAGGGAGTCGGACGTGACCCATTAAACTAGCGACCTATAAGGAAAATAAATTTAATGCTAGTAGCGAATAAAAGTTAAAGACCCTCTCTTTAGGTAACAGGCAGTCAAAGACATATATCAGGAGTACACTGATTTTGTTATTTCGTGCATGAAGCACAAACCTTCCTGCCTTTCACCCACTAAAAAATGTGGCCGCTTTAAAAATCTTGACATTGCCCTTTGATAGTCTCTGTCGCACGTACGCACAGAGGCCTTTACGTACAACTGTACACATCTAATTTTCAAAAATCATAATGGTAATCATATGGCATACGACGATTTTCCTGTCTTGAAAATCTGCCTAATCAGCTGGAGCTCAACCCTCGATCTTGGGCCTAGGAGGCGGTCAAGTAATCATTCAGCTCAGTGGATGCGAGATATTGAGTATTTCAATGGGAAAAAGAAAGGTTTTTTTAATTAAAAAAATTTATAATTTCAAGAAAATAAAAGTACATGTCATTTTGGTTGACCTGCCAGGGCAGTAACACACAATAGGCGCGTTTACATGAGCCATCGAATCTATGGAATGAAGAGCAAACACCGCAATTTCTCCTCTTGGGGATCTTTGTCCAGCCAGAACCGGAATTGCAGGGTTGATTGGAGGGTTTCGAAAACCTTCCAATAAAAGAGGGTTTGACTTTTCATTCCATGGATTCAGCCACAGACTATCATTTGGATTAGAAATCCTGCTCGGACCTTTTTTCCCCCTAATGGGGATTCTGGCATTCCATGGATACAATGGTTCATGTAAACGCGCCTAATGAGAACAACTGAGAAAATAGGAATCCTCCCCCACCCCTCCTCATCAGCTCCTTAAAACAAATTTGATAAATATCAGCAAAAGATCTATCCTAGTAACTTGTAAATGAGAACAATGAAGATACAACGAAGGTGTGAGTTTAGCATTGGGGTAACGCATAGAGGAGCAAAGACATCATTTACGACGCGTGGACATGACGCCGCGACAGCGTCATGTAAACGTCTGAATATGGTGACACATGCCCGAAAGACGTCACAATTCACGTGTACAAGTGCAAGAGTGACTCTCGAGTGCGAAATCGAGTAATGCTGGTCTCCGATAACATCGGCAACATTCGGAACTTCGACCGAAGTCAGTCGGCAGCACTTCGGGACTGCTCGGCCAGGCGTCGGGACTTATCCGTGAACTGCAAACGCGACTGGAAACCAGTGCATTGGTTACTTTTTGCATCGCAAAGTGTCTGAAAGTCCTCGCTTCGTGGTCCGCTGTCTGAATCAGCTATAGCGAAGGGCGAAGATTCGGACTGCGCGTGCGCAAGAGACGCGAGCACGAGTGAGCTTAGCGAGCTATTGGGAGAGTGAGGGTGCGAGCTGGGATTTCTGTGTCCGTTTGTGTGTGGAAATGCTTGGTTTTGAATGCTTATGGATGTTTGTGTGCTTATGTTACGTAGTTATGGTCCTTAAAAAGTTAATTGAAGAGATTAGTGGAAGAACGTGCTGACATGTTTGAAAAAATTGAGATTTCTTTTGTGTCAATGAATGTTATTCCCTCCTTTAAAGATCATTGAAGAGTACAGGGGAAAAACCACTTGATTTTGCAGAAGGCTTTCCTCGATAGGCCTCTTTGGCAATGATAGCGAGAAATCGCCTAAACTGGCGTAAAGAAACCGGTTACTCGCTTTGTTTTTCTTTCGCATTAACCCTGATTCACTCCAGAGATCATCTTAAACGACTCGCACGTTTGTACAGTGAATGAAGAACCGAAAGAAAAACCGGTTTCATGTCGCCAATGTCCACCAAGCAGACACATAAGGTAAGACTCCTTAAAAAATCAAGTGGTTCTTCCCGTGTACTCTTCAATTATATTTGACTTTTTTTTAATGAATTTTAAGTTATAATTAAAATAAGTATATGATTTAATTATTTTTGAATCTAACTAAATAATAAGTATATCATTTAAAATTTTCCGTTTTTCAGTGCCGTTTTTATTGTATCTATAGTGCAAACGAGAAAAACTTTGAAGATATTTTTTTTCCGTTGTCACTTAGCACGTTCTTCCACTGAGCTAGTCAATTGATCCCGATAGTCTTGATATCATAAAAGATTAAAAGTACTAATAATTTTATGTTTCTGAGTTTCTTAATTCAGGAGTCTATTATATGCAGTTTCCACTGCGTCGTTTACGTTACTAAGCCAGGAGGATTTCTGCTCATTAATTGTTCTTGTGAAGATGCAGAAAACTTCGATCAAACAGGTAAGAACTCGTCAATTTATTTTATCCTTGTTTAGCTCTAGTATAAGAGGTATTCACGGTTTTTTGCGTTAAAATGTGTTCGAACACAATTTGATAATTTTCCATTTCGCGATAGTAAGCTTTAAAGTCGCCGAAATTCCGTTTGTCGCCAAAGATTTGCGCCCGTGAATTGTAAAAGCACCTGCAATTTTAATGCAAAAACCAAATAGAAGGAGGCCGGGGAGCCCAGTCGGTCGGGCATTCGCCTAACGTGCGAAAGGCCCAGGTTCGGGTCCGGGTGTCGCCAAAATAACTGCTTTTCTTATAAACGGCCCGTGCAGCCAAAATTTTCCGACGAATTATACCCTATGTAGAGGAAATGCACGTTAGTCACTACCTTACGATCAAAGTCCCAACGCTGCTTACGATGTCGCCCTTAACGGTTGCGTTGGGTGCCCACTCAGTAGTCGGCTCGTCACTTGACTGTGGTTTTAAAGTACGACGCCCTCCACCAATAGCCTTTGTGTATCTCTAGTGTGATGATAATTCAAACTAAACTAAATCAAACGGAAGTTTTGAATGATTTTTGAAAGGAAAGATTTTTTTTTTTTTTGTAGTTTTTGATACTGAATATTTGGTTTCTGTTTCTCTTGAACCACAGTAGTTTTGACACAGTGACATTTTATTTTTCAAAAATAGTGGAATTGATACTCTTTCCTGACAATATACAGAACTTAATATTAGTTTCGTATAAATTTCTTCAGTTCTATGGTTTAATTTTTTCTCCTTTTAACTAAGGTAGGCGGCCTATTACATTTCACATTTCTTACCAATCGCTGTTAATGAGTAAAAACACTAAGTTTGGGAATTGTTTCATAATTTTGTAAAAAATAATATTCTTCACTTAAAATATTTTTTCGTCTTACAACATCTTGGGCCCGTCACAAAGAGGAACACTATTTTCACAACGGCAATAGTTAAACAAATAAAGGTAGGGGGAAAAATAAACCAGATTCACATTCAGCATCAAAAACTAAGTCTCGTTTTTTTTTAAAAAAAAAAAACGTTTTAAACAGTGTTGTACCCGAAAAGGGTATTGTAATTGAATTTATTATAAAAAGCAATAAGAAGAGGTAATGAGCAATGTGTGTGTGTGGGGGGGGGGGGGGATAATAGGGTCACCCTAATGATTAAGACGCTGTACATTATTGAGTTTTCGGCTTAATGATATTGTGATACGCAATTGACTCCTAGGACTCGTTACGAAGACTTTCCAATTTCAAAGATAATGAACATATTTATCAATTATCAGAATTCTATTATACAATGACATTTTAACTCGACAATTAAAGAAACATCTGGAGCACTGCAAATAATTATTCATTAAAGTTGTAAACAAATTCTGAGTTAACTAATAATTCATTAAAGTTATCTGAATGTATTTCAAACCATCATTTAAATAATTGCTAAATCTTTATCTGCTTTAGTTATGCTGGTACGATATGAATTGCTCTCAAGGTTGTATATAAGGTTGCCAAGTCGCATATTTCTATTTCTTACATTCAACCGACACTATGACAGTGACGTCAGGCTACTGGGCGGGGAAATGAAAAGTTTTTATGAAAGTGTCTCCTGAAGAGAATAAAGGGCAATAAAAAAATTGTGATTGCACTGCGAAAATTTACTTAAAGGTTAAATTAGAGATTGTCAAAGAAGACTGACAAATTTGTAAGGGTTCGTATTGATTTTTTTAAACAACATGACTACTATTAACTATCATTCAATAGAACAGAACATTTATTATATCTAATAGACACATATATCTAATTCATAGAAACATGTATTCAGTGATTTTTCAATCATTAAATAGGAGAATGAGAAACAAAGTGTTTTATATTATTAATATCAATAATATATTGTCAGTAAATAATTTCTAGTTAAAAAAATATTTATTGAATACCAAGTTAAGGGAATGTAATTACATTATCACAGGCTTTGTGATATATATAGGAATACATTTCGAATATAGGCATAGATTTCGAATCCGGTGTATTATTTGCGAACATGTTTTAGTAGGGTAAAAATGAAGCTTAACTATTTTTAGGTACATGATATTAGGCGGAAGCCTTGAAACCTGTATATTAATTGCACATTCGATTAAAAAATTAAATAAAAACATTTATTAAAATAGGAGGGGAGTTCTTATTTAATTCCGATGTATTTGGAAAAAGGAATATTTTTTAAAACTATTTTAGTAAAATTCAATAATGTTTTTTGTTTAATGTTTGCTACATTATGCAGGATTTAGTTGCTGTACTTGAATATAGATGGCAGCACGAGCGAAAAATCGAGATCTAAAATCTGTCATTTGGCGCTCAGAACATCTAAAATTATCTAGCTATAATAATCATCACTTCAATTTTTACAGATAAACACCATTCAATATTTTTTCCAGCTAATTTTAGTATTTTTTGTGTGAATAATTAAAATCTCGAAATAATGATAAACCCATAAACCCTACAAGACTATAATTCTTACACAACGCTCATTGCACCAAGACGGCCAATGATTGGTTACATTTATTTCGTTCCCGCCCAGTAAGTCTGACGTCACTGTCATAGTGTCGGTTGAATGTAAGGAATAGAAATATGCTGCCAAGTCGGAGGTCTGCTGCAATTTGTCTTTAGTATCCCATGCCATTTTGAAATACATAGTAAAATATAATGTTTCATTTTTTTAAATTATAACTACGTTCCAAAAGGTCGTGTACAAACTTAACATGCTGGTCTGTCATATAATGATGAAAAAGATTTACATGGGAACTTTTGTCCGAAAATTCAAACTAACCGCAAGAGGGCGATAAGTGCAAGTTTGGATGAGGAGGAAAAAAACAAATATCGACAGCGGTGCTATTATGATTTTTATTACAAAACTTTACATCACTGCAAATGTTCAAAATTCCTCCCAGTCGCCAGATTAGCATGTTCGCCACAATGCACGTTTCACAGCGTCGGCGCATGGATTTAAGAAAAAGTTCAAATTGGCCAGATATGTCACGGGCACACTCTTAAAAAAAAAACGAGTGAAATCCAGTCCAGTTGGAGAAGTGCATTTTCGAAACTGGAAAGGAGTGAATATTAAATCAGACTGAGTTAAAATCAATCGTTGGAGTGATCCTGTCGGAGGTTTAACACACAAAGGATCCACTCCAGGAGAAGTGCATTTTCCAGAGTGGAGGAGTGGAAATTACTCAGACTGAGTTAAAATTGCTCGTTCGTTTTAAGAGTGCAGATCCCGGCGATTAGATCCATGTCCGATGTTACGGCTGTGCCGTACAATATGGACTTCTTGTGTCCCCAAAGGTAGAAATCCAGGGGAGTTACGTCGGTGGTGGCCATTGGATTGGTCCGCATCTATCGATGGACCTATGCAGTTTTAATTTTTGGACACAAGTTCCTGTGTAAATTTTGTTCATGATATGACGGACCAGCATGTTAAGTTATTAAACGACCTTTTGGAACACCCTGTATATTCATCGTAACGATTAAAAATTGTGATGGAGTATAGCTCCACATCAAACTTCCTTTTGTAGCGTCCCGAATATTTAACCATACCTTAATTTCTTATGAAGGAAGAGAATGCGGATCAAGTTATTTCATATATAAAAAATTGTGTAATATCACTTTTCTCTGCTTTTTTTAGGGTACCGTGATTTCAAATTGTTTTGCAGTGCCTAACAATTATCATTGGTAAGTAAAACATTTTCATAACGTTTCTAATATTGTCCTATAAAATATTAGAAACGGATTTTTTAAAACAGTGCATTTATTGGGAACTTCAAGATTAAAAAAAAAAATATGGTGTATTTTTGTAAGATTAGGGGAAATTAACGTGTTGTTTAAAGGGCATATCAATACGATTAGATCATATATTTAGTTTAATTTGAAGGATCGTTAAGGTGCGATTTGAAGGTTTTCATATTACATAGTATAATCACATAAGATATTGCAGTGTTATGCAAACCATCTTATATTAAAATCATTTTTAACAAGCTTAAGCTTCTATATGCAAAAAGATTCAGGAGGCAATTGGTCATTCAGGTGTCGGCTCGTCACTTGACTGTGGTTCTAAAATACGATGCCCGTCGCCAATAGCCTTCGTGTAACTCCAGTGCGACTATAATTGAACCCTAACCCTAATCTATATTAAATTAGGTTATATCTGGACTTCAAAATAAAAGCATTAAAATAGTATTGATAAAGAACTATTAGTGCATAACCCTCTTCTGAAGACAGATCTTTGAAAATATTCTTTCACATTTGCATTGAATGATTTATGTTGTCGAAATCATTACTTAAGGAGGGCGTACATATGTAAAAATCATCTTTTTCATCAAAAAAAAAAGTTAAAATAACATCTCAAAAATGCACCTGTAAATGTTTAGAATGACTTATATTTATCAATCCAAATTTTAATTGAGTGCTCCACTTCAATACGACGCACAGTGGGGTATTTAGCGAATTTAGGCGGCCAAAAGTCGATTTTCCGAAATTTGACTGAGACAAAAAAAGAATGATGCCATGACTTGAAGAAATAAACAAAGAATGCGATACCGCACATTTTTTTACCCACAGCGCCCCCTGGGGCCCATTCTTATCGGTTGAACTTTGACCCTCTGCGGTGGAGCTCATTTTTGTTTTTAGTGTCGTCAAAGAGAGTTAACTTTCAGCTCCCTGTATTTTTTTCTAGATAACTTTTTGCGAAATTTCGCGATGGATTCTTCTAAAGGAGGTAACTAAAAGTATATTTAACGTAATTTTTAATTGTTTTATAAAAATTTAATTGTAGAAATTGTTTATCAAACACCCTTTTTTCATCAATTTAAAATGCTATATCTGAAATATAAAGAGCTTTATGAACACGTATCGCGCTAGATCGCGCCATAATTTTTGCATCGTTGTAAAGAACAATTCTTCCTCTATAAGAACCTGCAAACATTGGCTGCGCTTATTTGCAGCTGAAAATATTGTGTATCAAAGTTTACCTTCGTCCAAAATAATAATTTTTTTATCTGATCTGTTTTTTCTGGAAATACTTTATAATTTGCTTTCAAAATCATCGGGTATCGTTTTAATTAAAAGAAAATACATTTTTAACTTGATGAAACAACGCAAACATAGTGATATAAAAGAACAACTCAATTTTGCTGAACAACATTTGTTAAACCAACATGACTATTCGAATGAAGATAAGGACAACATAAAACGGAAACTTAGATACTTTAAATCTTCATTTAAACTAAAATGGCAATGGCAAAAGTCACATCGTAAAGAGGAAAGATTTCAAAACAATGAAAAGAAATGGCTTGAGGGTACGATTGAGTTTCCCAAATTCATCGCGAGACCTGGGCGTCCTTCGAAGGAATTTCCAGATTCTAGCTAGAGGAGCAAAAGAAGGAAAACGGAAGGTTTAAGAAGCGATGTTGAGAAAGAGAAACTGCTTTATGCTTCTCAGATTCAACTGCAGTCTCAAGGGAAAAGAACAGCATCCAAAATTTTGAAATAAATGATCAGCTCACTGACAAGGGCAATTAAATACGACAAGGTCTATAAGAAATCCCAAGCCGAAACCGAATGTTCCACAAAAGTGCAACCTTTGCAAGCACTTTCCATGTTTATTGAAGCGGACCTATCGAGAAGGCAGTACGAAGTTGTAAGGCAAACCTATTAACATGTATAACCATGTTACTACTGTTCAATTTCAAATTATTTCATTAGTAAAAGTGTATTAAATTTTATTTTTGAATATTTTACTCCTTTTCTTTGATAATAGCTACATTAATATGTATAAAAGTTTTGAAATTATTCAATACAAATGATTGTTTATTTGTCATAGTAATGTAGATATTTAAAAATTATTCCCTGTATGTTTCTTTAAAATAAGCGAATGGCTATTTTCAAATAAATATTTGCTTTACTGCTTTTAATGTAATTTGTCTATTTTTGTATGATGATCGCTAATCCCCAAGAAATGTGCAAGCAATTCTAAGCAATTCTTGGGGGCAAGCGCAGCGAGCAGTTTAAAATAACTTCCGAGTTATTTTAAATCCACAAAATGCTTTCTAAATGTCTCAAAATAACTTTTTGCATTGAAATAGATTTTTTTACAGATTTTCAATAAGTATTTTTTCCATCTAAATCGATAAATTACCCCACTGTGGCGATGGATATAACCGATTCCGGAATTAAAAGACAGACGGACATAGTCAGCATGTCCAATACCACATATTTTTTACAAAATAAAGTTTCTCATGTCATTGTTGAGGTGGCAACATAGATTTAAATAACATGAAAAAAATTGCAATCTTAAGTCAATAGGAAATTCTCCGACAAACAGTAGACAGATGTCCGTCTGGACGTACAGTCTGACAAAAAGTAAAAAAAAATGGGTCGCTGAGCTCATATCTTTCTAACAAAAAAAGAATTTTTAAGATCCGACGCACAGTGTGCCAGAATCACGATTTAGCTGGCAAAAAATCAAAAAATGAAATGAAGCATTCAGCTGCGAATACTTTATAAATATAAACAATATAGTTCGGGGCACCTGGTGTTATGACTTATTCTCGGTTTGAGTGCTTTCCCCCTCCCCCACACCACCACGAACAAAGCATTTTGTGTTGAATTTTAATCACGTGAAGTATTTTCGCAAATTGGTCTACTTTTTCAGCCTGTTTTGCGATAAAAATAGTCTTTCTAAATTTTTAAAAAAGATGGATCCTGAACCCTCAGGTATGATATTGATAATATAAACTGTTTTTCTAAAGTTTATATAAGTTAAAATTATGTTAAGAAAAAGTTCTAATTGTAGCTAAGAAATTTAAATTGTTTTTCTTATTAATTTATTTTCTCTTAGTGTAAAAGTAAACTTCCCCGCACTTCCCCGAGGCGATTTTTGCAGGAACTTGTAGTGCATACTTCATATATTGATGTCCAACAAGAATATGTTGCGCATGTTTGCGCCATTTTGATTTATTCACTTTTTTATATAGCTCCAAAAATTAAAAAAAAAACGCATATAAATAGCTTTTCGTTTGAAATACATTAAACTGGAAATTTCATTTGTGAAAATTCTGGTAAAATATGTTTATTTATGAGATATATTATCAAGAAAACGTCACGCAACTTGATTTTTGTTCGCAAGAAGCGTATAAAGTAGAGTTGTGACGATGCCTCAGAAACTGTCTCACCAATCTCCAAAAAGCTTGGATCTAGAGGGAAATCTATAGTGATTTTTTAAAATTGATTATTATAAAATTAGTATAGAAAACTATCTTTCAACTTATATGATATATATGTATGTATATATGTCTTCATAATGTTGGAATGAAAGAATAATGTAACTTCTTGAGGATTTTTAATTAATGTTTTGCTTCTTAAGCGAGTCTCAAGATTGATGTATTGCATCTTTTATCGCAGAATTACGTTCAAAAGAACTTGTTTTAAAAGTAATGGAATTATATAACTTAATGAGAGATAATCTTTGTATAAAACCCTATACGAAAATATCGTTTTTTTTTTATCAGAACATCTCAAAAAGTGTACAAATGGCCCGGATAGTGGAATCAAGCTATTTATTAAAACTCTTTCGCATTTTACAACGATGCGTCTCATAGAAAACTGGCTAAAAAAGTAAAAATTCTTATTTAAAACAAAATAATTACTAAAAATATCTTTAGAGTGTACTTATTTATTAATAATGAACTATTTTACATTAAATACAACCATTAAAATTTTTATAAATCACTCCAGTGAATTAATGCCAGCTAATTTGGTATCTTGACACACTGTGCGACGGATAGAAACGCTTTTGGAAGGGAGAGTACGGACAGACAGAAGGACGGACAGACAGAGCTCTTGAGATGTTTTAAAATCCACAAATTGCAAACTAAGTATCTTAAAACAACTGTTTGCATTGAAATAGATCATTTTACAACTCACAATCAAAAATAATTTTGGCCGCCTAAATTCACCAAATACCCCACTGTGCGACGCTTGAGCGCTCTGTCCAAACTTTACGCACGTTTATCTCGAAACTATTTTTTTAATACGCTGGCAAGGTAACTCGGAAAGTTAACTTGGTACATGTCTTTTACATAATGTTAGATTCTAGTTAAACTTCCAAAACGCCAAAATTTGTTTCAAGCATTAGGTGTTTTACCCTTTAAAACCATTGAGAATAATGGTAAAAATCGAACTTCTTTTATTCTGAGGCTTGCCAATTTACGCTTTTTCGACTTTTTAAATTATTTTTATTGGTTGTCTCATTAAATGTCTCATAAACACGTTCAAACCAAAATTTTTGATTTCCGATCCCTGTAAGAGAAGCTAGAAGTGTCGCCGATTGATGCCTCTTTCCACGAGGATCTGAGGATTTTAGTTACTATGGCAGCCATACGGAAAATCAATACCAAAAAAAAATCTGATTCTTGTATTTTAAAATATTATGAAGAAGTATACCGAATTTCAAAACGAATTATTCCTTCACTTTTAATTAAGCATCTGAAACACGGTCGGTATTCAGACGATTAAATGCATTAATTGGTACAACTATGCCTAATCATCTGGAGGGCAATAAATATGTAATCATACATAGTAGGTGTTGCGGATTTAAAGTATTTTTTTGAAAGGTTTAATGCTGTATGAATTTAATTACCTAATGAAAGATGAAATCGTTCGCACTGTGAATAAAAACACAAATTAAGTGCTTGAAATTAAATTGTGAGTATTTAGCGTTTAAATTGATTCAGCACACCAAAATCGATGAAAGTTTTGATTTTTTTTTTGTCAAAATACTATTTAAAACGCGAACTATGTTTTCCCAAAGTTTCAAAACAATTTTGAAAATATTTGTGAAATAAAGTTATTTCATTTTATCAATTGTTCCACTAACATTTAATTCTCTAAATTTATTTTAATCAGTTTGTTATAATTTGTTAATGAGTGACATACTCTCACTTTAAATGCTAAAAGCTCTAACGTTTATAAAAATGACATAGTGCGTATTCTATCCTCCAAAAAAAAATAATAAAAATTAAGAATTATAATAATAAATATTTCTTAAAAAAAGGTGTTTAATATTGTGTATCTTTTGATGCTTTTAGGTTCCCGGATTTGAAAATTCTGCAAAGCCTAACGATTTTCACTGGTATGTATAACATTTCCTTAAAGTTTCTAATATTGTTCTATAAAATATTAGAAACGAATTAAAATAAATGAGTTTCGAGGGTACTTTTAGGTTCGACTTTAGGAAACATTTAGGTTATGTAATGGTGTATGTTTGTGAAAAATGATATTGCAATCACGTGCTATTTCAGTGTGCATTTCAATGCAATTTTAAGTTAATAGGGTCACCCTGATAATCAATTTAGACTCTATAGTTCATTGAGTTTTTTTTTGCTGAATGATATTTTGATACGCTTAGGACTCGTAACGAAGTCTTTCCAATTTAAAAGACAATACACATATTTATTATCAGTATGCTATTACACAATAACATTTTAACTCGACAATTAAAGAAACATCAGGCGCATTGCAAACTATATGAATTAACAATTAATAAATTGATCACAAGGTTGTGTATAAGGGCGTCATATCGGAGGTCTGCTGCAATCTGTCTTCAGTATCCATGCTTTTTTGTAATACATAGTTAAATAGAATTAAAATGTTTTATTTTAGCTTCAACACTACGTTTATAACGAAGTGGAAGGTATTATAATCGCTCAGTCCGCCTGTCTCTGTCCATCCGTCCATCCTCCACTTCCATAGCCCAATTGCAAATGCTACGGACAAGTGCGAAAAAAAAATCAGCACATTGAAATTAGAATATATTGAAAATTTCAGAAAATAATTCTAATTCGAAGTACTTAAATTATTTTTAAAAAAACTTCAAAAAATTAATGCTCAATTAAAAAGCGCGGGAAGCTATTTCTATAAGAATTAAATCACCACTGCTCTTAAGCAAGGAATTATATATCAAATTATTTCAGATATTTATAACATTGTGTAATATCACTTTTCTGTTTCTTTTAGGATACCGTGTTTTTAAATAGTTCAGCAGTGCCTAAGAATTATCATTGGTAAGTTAAACATTTTCTTAACGTTTCTAATATTGTCCTATAAAATATTAGAAACAGATTTTTTTAAACAATTTATTGGGAACTTCAAGATTCAAATTAATGGTATATTTAGGTTAAAATTAAGGGATATTAAAGTATTATTTAAATTTATATAGATACGATTGGATCATCCGTTTAGATTCATTTAAAGGATCGTTAAGGTGCGATTTGCAAGTTTTTATATAAGATAGTGTAATCGTGTGGGATATTTGGCAGTGTTAACGAAAACAATCTTAGCTTAACACTTTACCTACGGGCGTCGACTGACCCGTAGACTAAAAATCTTCTAGATCAGCAATTTAATCTAATGCCTAGCTTTCTCTCTCTCCTAACGTGTCGAAAGGAACTAATACACCATTAAAGATTGATTTGATGATTGGCATAATTGTACAGCTGTGGAAATAAAAAAGTACCCATTTGAGGTTATTTCATCCGTTAGTCACCCTATAGAATCGGACCTTTTTGAGATTGTGTACAATTAACATTCTGAGTTAATTGCACGATACAAAATTTGCATAAGGGGCCGTCTTCCTATTAAAAATATTACGATCTTTGAAATTTCCAATAGCAACACCAATTTTAATAACCTAGAAATGTTAAGTACTCTTGAAAACCCTTAAATCTAAGTTTTTGTTACATTTGGATGAATATTTGACGAGTTATTCAATCGAATCACTTGTGGACCTTTTGGGGACCGTTTCTAAAATGACAAGCAAGCATACATGCAAAGCCGTCTTTATTTATCAATTACCCACGTATTCTTATACACAGTCCCCTAAAGGATAATTAAAAAGTATTTTGTGATTTACTCAGCAAATTATGAATAAAAAATTTTAAAAATTGGGATTTCGCTTAAGCTTCTTGTCTTAAATTTATTTCTTTAAAAATATTAATGGATTTCCATTCATATTTTTTTTAAAAATCAATATAATAATTATTTAAAAATATAAAAATTGTTTTAAATACTCCAATATTGAATGCATTTTGTTTGGGTTATTATAATTTCTTTTCAGTAAAAAATTCGTTTCATTATCTTAATTATTTATAGATCGGGATAGTTTTTTTATGTGCAACTCATTTAACATTATGGGACCTAAACTTTGCACGTCTCTAACTCCTCTAATAATGCTTAAAAACTAACAAAATTTGGCATTTCGTGATAACATAGGTCAGAGATTTGAAATATGGATTCAAAAAGGGGTGTTGCTATTGGAAATTTTAAAGTTAGTAAATTTTTTGATATGAAGATGGCCCCTTATGCAAATTTTGTGTCATGCAATTAACTCAGAATGTTAATTGTTCACAATGTCAAAAAGGTCCGATTCTATAGGATGAATAACGGCCAAAATAACCTCAAGTGGGTACTTTTTTTATTTCCACAGCTGTACATATATATTCCAGCTTGTGTGCTTGTTCAGAGAACCGCTTAAGCTTTCGTCAAGTGGGACAGACACAGAAAGAGTTTTTGCAAACACAAGGGATACACAAAGGACAACACAAACACACATAGACAAATAACAACATTTATTGATGGTCACAAACATCCATGCCTGACCGGAAATCGAACCCGAAACCAGCAGCTCCAAAGGCTAGCATCCTAACGATTGCGCTACCGGGGCGGCTAAATATGTTGATAAAAGGTAGGTAATGAAATGTAATCGTTTCCGTCTGCCTATTTCTAGCCTCCGTCAGGAGCTTTAACACTGATAAAAGTTATCAATAAATAAAGTAGGTAAAATTTGCTTCCTACTGCGTGTTCTTTCTAAGTTTTAACGCAGCAAAAATGTATACTTTCTAATAAATCGAAAAAGTATTTAATTCATTAATTTAAACGTCACCTGACTGTGGTTCTAAAATACGACGCCCGTCGCCAATAGCCCTCGTGTAGCTCTAGTGCGACGATAATTCAAAATCTAACCCTCATTAAATTAAACCAAGAGATAAATTTAACTACACTCAACTATTTAAATTACAATTATATTATACCAAATCGCATCCCCTTCAGGCACATGTCTAAATTGTGGAGGTGGCGACAGATGGCAGCATCTGCCATGTGTGTAAGTGTGTGTCTTGTGTTTTCCTACTTGACGATGGTTTATAGTCCGAGCGACCAAGTCCTGGCGAGTCCTTGCGACCAAGCACACAAGCCTGAAAATATATGTCTACCAACCAAACCAAATCGATGGTAACGAT
Source organism: Hylyphantes graminicola (assembly GCA_023701765.1). NCBI lineage: Eukaryota > Metazoa > Arthropoda > Arachnida > Araneae > Linyphiidae > Hylyphantes > Hylyphantes graminicola. Next base: position 12,721,280 of record CM043120.1, read on the forward strand.
GCGTTGTCGTCAAAAACAGATCCCTTACGTCACTTGAACAGGGTTCCAAATTACGAGGCGGAATTGCCTTTATTAAAGCTCCTAAAGGTGGATACAAATAGGCAGCCAGAAACCATTACATTAGTTCCCTTAGACACAACGGGCGCGATAGTTTCTATGTCAATTTCAATGTAGAAATTCTCCAATGAGAGTTTGAAACTTAGTGTTCTTAGTCTATGGGTCAGTCGACGCCGGTAGGTAAAGTGTTAAAATTATTATCAATTTTAAGCTTCTATGTAATAAGATTGAAGAGTTATTTGTAGTACGTCTTTATGCGGCACTTCATCAAATGGGAGGTAGACAATACAGGCATATTACATAGAATGTATTGTATTGGCAGTTGCACATAATAAAAATATTGGTGCTGCCATCTAGTGGCTTGTAGTTTAACTAAAACTAACCCTCATATAAATTTTACGAAAAATTTAGCTTTGATTTCAGGTTTTGATGTTCCATTTTGGTTTTGAATGCAATTGGTAGATTTGAGGGTGGAATTTTTGGTTAGGTTTAAGGGCGATTTTGAGTAACTTTTGGGTCCGAATTGAAAATTCTTTTCAAGTTGCTACGTGTCATTTGATGGTGCATTTATGTACAATGTGAAAATGAAAATAGGTATGTTTGAGGTAACGATTAAAATTCGATAAATTAAGTTTGAAATTTTTTAGTATCGCTCCGTTAGGTTTTAAGGGCAGTCGGATGAGTTTTTGGGTCAACAGATATGTTCTTTTATCTTTAACTAGCAGTATGGTCCCGCCTTACTGGGAACCCGTTAACTTCGCATAGCTTCCTTTTAGAGGCATGCTTACTTGTGAAAATACCCTCAAAACCAATTCAAAATTAAATTCGTGTTGGTCCATGCGCACTTAAAAAAGCAAAAACTAATAGAGGATGAAGCAGCCTTAGGGCGAGTGCATACATCTCAACCAATCAAACTAATAGAGGATGGCGTCAAGCCCCCGTTTCGGCCCGGTCCATGTATTTTCAAGCCCTGTTATGGTCCCGCAATCCCACGTGGATGACGTTGTTTTGAAACTAATTATATTAATTTAAAATCACAATCAAATATGAAAAAACTAAGCCTCAGGTGCACACGTAGGTATTAAAAGGAATCTATATGAAAAATTTCGAATTTTTTAGAGCTGTCTAAGTAGGTCTTTTGCGATCCACAGACATACACACACACAGACAGACCGACAGACAGACTCTTTCTTTTATTATTATAGATATGGGTATCTATAGTTTTAATTAAAAACTAAGATTATTGATTTATGATAGGCATTTTTCAGAAACTCTGTGCATCAGTTCTTACCTATTTCTTTTCGCGTAGCTCTAGTGCGACGATATTTCAAACTAAACCTAACCTTACCTATGTATTTTCTTTAGCGTTTTCTTATAAGGTTTTCCAACAGTTAGGAATTTTTTCAGGAACTACAAAATATTAACATCATTAGTTTTATTTTTTCCTCAATTATAGGTCTTTGATTCGAACTGAGGAATTTTAAATATCGCTGCCCCCCAAAAGTATATAACTTTAAATTGGATTTTTTGGGTTTTTTAATGCATATTTTTAAAAAAATCATTGTAAAAGTATTTTATTATGCTGTGAAATATCCTCACTTAAAATCAAATGGCTATGTGTAAGGAATATGCCATAAAAAAACTATTGATATCGTGTATAGTTTCTGAAAAAAAAATGTTTCTTGAGTTAGTAAAATTAATATAGGTGAGATAGAACCATCTGGATCCCCTTGAACAGTTTCATATAAACTGTTGAAAACGGAGATGAATAAAGTGCGTAATGTATACTTAAAAATAGAATTAAAATATTATTGATTATTAGTGCATAACCCTCTTAAGAAGCCAGATCTTTGGAAATATTCGTTCACATTTGCATTGAATGATTTATGTAGTTGAAATCATTACTTAAGGGGGGCGATACACGTAAAAATTAACCTTTTCTTTCAAAAATAGTTAAAATAACGTCCCAAAAATATACCTGTAAATGTTTAGAATGACTTTCCCATTATTTATCGATCCAAATTCTAATTGAGTGCTCCAGCTCAACATGGCGCTTGAGCGCTGTGTCAAAACTTTAAGCACATTTATCTCAAAACTATTTTTTTTAATTGGCAGGCAAAGTAACTCAAAAAGTTAATTTCCTACACGTCTTTTACGTAGTATTAGTTTCCATTTAAACTTCCAAACCGCCGAATTTCGTTTCATAAATTTGTTTTTATTACCCCAAAACCTTTGAAAATAATGGGAATAATCGAACTTCTTTTATTCTAAGGCTTACGATTTTTCGACTTTCCTAAAGTTTCAAACCGATTTTGAAAATATTTGTAACAAGGTTATTTCATTTTATCAATTGTTCCACTAACATTTAATTATCTTAAGGGGTCACAGGAGTCTTAAAAATGTGCAAAGAAGATACTACATAGCATTGTTTGATCTCTCTTGTAATTTTTTAACTACTCAATAAATGAGTATATTTTTTTATAAGTAATTCTACAAGATTTATTTATTATAAAACAAGTTTTAAAATTTATGAAACTTTAGCCAAAACTAAAATAAATGATATTAAACATGAAGGTACTTGAACACACTGTGATTAGGCTTGCGCGGCAAATTGTGAGGTCAAAATTGAAAAAATGAATAAGAACAGGACTTTACATTATACAAATATGTACAGACTAGGACTTATACCTAAATTCTCAGCTCAATTTCAATTAGAAATTATTTTTTTAAAAATTTAAAATCAAAATTTTTAATTTTTTAATAATTTTTTTAGAAAAAAGTTCTTAAAATAATTTCTAATTAAAATTGAGCTGAGAATTTAGGTATAAGTTCTAGTCTGTACATATTTGTACAATATAAAGTCATTTTCTTGGTCATTTTTTCAATTTTGACCTCACAATTTGCCGCGCAAGCCTAATCACAGTGTGTTCAAGTACCTTCATGTTTAATATCATTTATTTTAGTTTTGGCTAAAGTTTCATAAATTTTAAAACTTGTTTTATAATAAATAAATCTTGTAGAATTACATATAAAAAATTATACTTATACATTCAGTAGTTCAAAAATGACATGAAAGATCAAACTTTGCTTTGTAGTATCTTCTTTGCACATTTTTAAGACTCCTTAGACCCCTTAGTTGATTTTAATCAGTTTTCTATAATTTGTTAATTAGTTTCATACTTGCACTTTAAATGCCAAAAGCTCTAATGTTTATGGAAAGCTACATAGTGGTATTTTATCCTTACGAAATACGAACTAAAATAATAAGTACCGCTTTAAAAAAGGATGTTTAATATTTTGTATCTTTTGATGATTTCAGGTTCCCGGATTTAAAAAAATTCTGCAAAGCCTAACAATTTTCACTGGTATGTATAGCATCTCCTTAAAATTTCTAATATTGTTCTATAAAATATTAGAAACGAATTAAAATAAATGAGTTTAGAGGGTACTTCTTAGTTCGACTTTACGAAACATTTAGGTGTCTGTGATATACACTGCTCAAAACAATTAGGGGAGCGCATATGGCTTAGTTTAAACCCTTTCACTCCGAACGATTCCATTGCAAATAATCAGCTTGCGATTTTTTTTCTGACTAAGTTTAATTCGCCACTTATGTATCGTGAGATGGAAGAATCATGTCTTTGAAGAATTTAATGATTTTTGTTTTATTATTAAATGAAAATATGAAAAATATGGCAAAATAAAATTCACTCTAAAACAGTTTTAGAAAAATAAATTGACCCTAAATTTTTCATGCTTGCATTTTTTAGATGTTTAAAAATATATTTCAACTTTTTTTAACAAATAAAGCTTTGAAAAACAATTTTTTAGAATTTATTAAAAAGTTATGATTCCAATTTTTTCCATTAAATTTTAATTTTAAAAGACTAAGTTTTTTCTCCTGTTTTTTACTATTTCATTGCGGATGCATAATGAACCTATTTCACCAATTTTAGATTTTTAGAACGAAAATTAAAAAGTTGGGAGTAAAGTAAAAGTTGGAAGTAAAACGTGCTCCCCTAATTGTTTTGAGCAGTGTATTTTTGTGAGAAATGATAGTGCAATCACGTGCTATTTCAGTGTATTTCAAAGCAATTTTAAGTTAATAGGGTCACCCTGATAATCATTTAAGACGTAATAGCTCACAGTTTTTTTGCTTAATGATATTGTGATACGCAATAGACTCTGAAAACTTAGTAACGAAGACTTTCCAACTTGAAAGACATTACACATATTTATTATCAGTATGTTATTACACAATTACATTTTAACTCTACAATTAAAGAAACACCAGGCGCATTAGTTATTCATTAAAGTTGTAAACAAATTCTAAGTTATCTAATAATCCATTAGTTACCAGAGTTCATTTCAACTCATCATTTAAATGATTAGTAATTATTTCTCTGCTAGTTCTGCTGGTACGATATGAATTGACCATTAATAAATTGCTCACAATGTTGTATAGGAGCTGGGGAGTACAGTCGGTTAAGCACTCGCCTAGCATGCGAAAGGTCCTAGGTTCGGGTCCAGGCATCGCCAAAAATAACTGCCGACCTATAAACTTCACGTGCAGCCAAAAATTTAATAATCCCCCGTGTAAGTGAGTGCACGTTAAATATCCTTCAAAGTTCTAACGTTGCGTACGATATCGTCCTTAACGGTCGCGTTGGGTGCGTATTCAGGTGTCGGCTCGTCACTTGACTGCGGTTTTAAAATACGATACCCGTCGCCAATACCCCTCTCGTAGCTCTAGTGCGACGACAATTCAAACCTAACAAGGTTGTATAACCTCTTGCGAATTCCCGATTCGGGGAAATTTTTTACCCCCCCCCCCCCACAAACAATTAACACGTTAATTAGTTCCGAAATAGTAGAAATTGACCTGGTTCGCTAGAAAAAGATCCTAATATTAGTTTTCAGCCCTTGATAACAGGGTCAGTTATTTCTATAAAAATTGAAGTTGAACGAGGGTCAATACTATATAAGAGTTCTTAAAAAATTATTTCCATTTAAAAAAGTTCTTTTATTGGTTAATTTGAAAGGCATTTATTTGCATTAAAAACTACGTTAAAATTATAAATTACCTACAAATAAATGATACTATTTTTTGTTGCATTTATAGCACAAAGTATGTGTATTTTTTGTGAGTTTAAGGCGCCTCCCTAAGTAACTATTTAACTTTTTTTTTTAAATTTCTTTGCAAAACATTATTTTTATCATATATTTGTATGAAAAGTTTAATTAGATTACGAATATACGTGTAGGATTTTACTCGAGTCTTAAGAGGATAAGGTCGCCATATCAGAGGTTTGTAGTTAACAAATTATTTTAACAATGTTTTTAATGCAAAATGCTTTTAAAATTTACTATTAAAAGACTTTAAAAAAAAATTTACAAAAAATATAGTCTGAGAACTCTAATATCGTATTGACCCTCGTTGAACTTAATTTTTTATAGAAATAAATGACTGATACATGTAATTATAGGCTGAAAAATGATATTTGGATCTTCTTCTATCTGACGAGGTCAATTTAGGAACTAATTAAGGGGTTATTTGTTTGTAGGTTTTAAGTCCCCAAATGGAGACGCCAGGTCGCAAGGGGTTAAACGTCATCTTGCAGCATTCCGAATATTTAACCTAACCTAAATTTCTTTTGAAGAAAGAATTCAGATCAAGTTATCTCAGCATTGTGTAATATCACTTTTATCAGCTTTTTTTTAGACTACCGTGTTCTTAAATAGTTCTTCAGTGCCTAACAATTATCATTGGTAAGTAAAACATTTTCTTAACGTTTCTAATATTGTCCTATAAAATATTAGAAGCGGAATTTTTAAAACAATGCATTTATTGGGACCTTCAAGATTTAAAAAAAAAAATGGTCAAGGTTAGGGGAAATTAAGGTGTTATTTAGTGGCATGTAGATACGATTGGATCATATATTTAGTTTCATTTGAATGATTGTTAAGGTGCAATTTGAAGGCTTTCATATTAGATAGTATAATCACGTAAGATTTGGCGCAACCATCTTAGTGAGTGTTAACGCAAACCATCTTAGTGAGTGTTAACGCAAACCATCTTAGCTTAAAATCATTTCTATCTAGTTTCAACTTCTGTGCAATAATAAGATTAAGTAGGCAATTGTAGTACGTCTTAATCAATGCGGTATTTAATCAAAAGGGACGTACACAATACAGGCTTATTATACATGTAATGTGTCGTGTGTTATCGACAGTTGCATATACCAAGTTTGGTGCTGTCATCTGATGGCTAGTATTTTTAACTAAAACTCACCCCATAAAAATTTTAGGGGACACTTGGGTTCGATTTCAGGTTTCGATGGCCCATTTAGGTTTTGAATGCAATTGGAAGATTTGAGGGTGTTTTAGGTTATGTTTAAACGTGATTTTAAGTAACTATTAGGTCCGATTTGAAAGTTCTTTTCAAGTTACTATATGGATGCGCCGTAAGGCTTATTTATTGAGGTAGGATAAGAGTTTAGGTAAAATAAAAGCCAATTTTCTGTTTCTTTTATTTTTAATATGCATATCTGTAGTTTTACAAACCTGGATTTTTTGATTTTGGAGAAGCACTTTTCAGAGAGTCTGTGCGTCATTTCTTATCTATATCTTTATTTTCTTTATCGTTTTTTTTTTTGAAGTATAAGGCATTTAAAAAGTTGGGAACATTTTAAGTAACTATTAAATTTCAACATGTTTTGGGTGTAGGTTTGTATTTTTTCCCCTTATTAATAGCTCTTTGATTTAAACTGAAGAATTTTAAATATATCTGCTCAAAAAATATATAGTTTTAAATTGGGCTTTTTTAATACATATATTTAAAATATTGATGTTAAAAGTATTTTGTTATACTGCGTAATATCTTCAGTTTAAATCAAAGTGCTATGTGTAAGGAATAAACTATAAAAAATATCGTAATGATATCTCGTACAGTTCCTGAATTTTTTTTCCCCCTGAAGTTAGTAAAATTCGCATGTTCAAGATAGAACCATCCAACTCCCCTTAAACAGTTTCAAATAAACAGTTAAAAACAAAGAACTGAAGAAAGTGTGTATGCGTAAAGTGGACTTAATACAAGCATTGAAATAGTTTTGTTAAAGGACTATTAGTGCATAACCCTCTTAGGTAAGGGCAAGGTAACTCGGTAAGTTAATTTGGTACACGTCTTTTGAATAGGATTAGTTTGTAGTTGAACCTTCACAAACGCCGAAATTTGTTTAAAAATTAGTTTTTTTTACCCAAAAACCATTGAAAATAATGGTAAAAATCTAACTTTTATTCTGAGGCCTGCCAATTTACGCTTTTTCATTTTTTAAAAAAAAAATTATTGGTTTAACCAGAAAATGTTTTATAAACACGTTCAAACCCACCTTTTTGATTTCCGTTCCCTGTTGGAGAAGCTAGAATTACCGACGATTGATGCCTTTTGCCGCGAGGGTCTGGGGATTTTAATTACTATGGTTGTCATTTTGAAAAATCAATACAAAAAAATATTTTCCTTACATTTTAATAAATAATGAATAAGCATACTAAATTTCAAAATGATTAATTTATTACTTTGCTTTTAATTAAGCCTCTGAAACATGGTCGACATTCAGGCGGTTACATGTTAACCCCCTTTCCTTTCAGAATTAATGACAATTTGACATTTTAGAATTTTTTTTTTGATCGCCTATAACCATTAAATATCAAAATGCACATCATGCGATTCTTCCAACTTTTTCTTTTTGAAAACATTTTTAATAATGACAATGGATGTCAGATCTATTATTTTTAAAAAATAACATCACTTTGATTGCATCACTTTGACTGAAAAGGTTAAATTGGTCTAACTATGCCTTATCATTTGAGGGCTTAGAATAATAAATCTTTACTCATACATAGTACTTATTGTGGATTTTAAGTACTTTTCTTCGAAGGTTCAATGCAGAATGAATTTAAGGAATTAACAATATATGAAATCGTTCGCACTGTGCATAAAATCATAAATTTAGTTCTTGAAGTTAAATTGTGAGTATCGTTTAAATTGATTAAGCACACCAAAATTGTTTAAGCACACCAAAATTGATGAAAATATTGATTTTTTAAATTATAAAATACTATTTAAAGCGTTAACTGTTTTCCCAAAGTTATGGAAAGTAATGTTTATGGAAATCGACATAGTGCGTATTTTATACTTCAAAAAGTACAAATTAAAATAATAAATGATGCTTTTAAAAGGTGTTTAATTTTGTGTATCGTTTGATGCTTTCAGGTTCCCGGATTTAAAAAATTCTGCAATGGCTTACAATTTAATGGTATGTATAGCATTTCCTTAGTGTTTCTAATATTGTTCTATAAAATATTAGAAACGAATTAAAATAAAGGAGTTTAGAGGGAACTTCTAGGTTCGACGTTAAGAAACATGTAGGTGTCTGATGGTATATTTTGTGTGAAAAATGAGAGCGAAATCACGAGCTATTGTAGTCCGCATTTCAATGCAATTTTAAGTAATATTTGAAGAGTACACGGGAATAACCAATTGATTTCTGTAGAGTCTTTCCGTAATTGTCTCTGCTTGGCGGACATTGGCAACCGAAAACCGGTTTTTCTTATGGTTCTTCATTTGCAGTAAAAACGTGTGACTCGTTCCTCTCAACTCTGGCTTGAATTAGGGTTGCCGCGAAGGATAAACAAAGCTAGTAACTGGCATCTTTACACCAGTTTAGGCGATTTATCGCTATCATCCCTGAAGAGGCTATTAAGGAAAGCCTTGTACGTGATCAATCGGTTCTTTCCGTGTACTCTTCATTTACGGGCGCTTTGAAGGTTTTACTAGGTGCTGCTCGCAATCATAGTAGAACTCCAATTTTACAAGGCATTGCTAATTATCCGAATAGCCGAAAAAATTTGATCATGCCTTCCTATTGCTTTTTGTCTCTGTTGGATGCTATGCCTAGAAATTTTCTTTGTACTGACCAAAACTATTAATATACATAACATCCAAAAGATACGAACACTAACAAATGGGCCTGTCAACTAAACAAATGGGCCTGCCAAAATTTATCTTGTCGCATATAAACTGAGTTGTTGAATGTAACAATAATTTTTTTTAAAATTAATGTAAACGCTATAAAGTAACTTCCAAACATAACCTTTCATGGTGGGCTTGGGAGGGGCAGGGGAGCCCAGTCGGTTAGGCGCTCAACTAGCATACGAAAGGTTCCGGGTTCGGGTCCGGGCATCGCCAAAATAACCTTACCTATAAACGGCCTGTGCAGCCAAAAGTGACCGACGAATAATACCCAGTGTAAGGGAGTGCACGTTAACTATCCTTCAAAGTAATAACGCTGCGTACGATGTTGCCCTCAACGGTTGCATTTGGGTGTCTACTCAGGAGTCGGCTCGTCACTTTACTGTGGCTCTAAAATAAGATGCCAGTCACCAATATCCCTCGTGTAGCTCTCGTGCGACGATGCTTAAAACCTAACATGACCGTAATGGGCTTGGTTGAAGTCAACCGAAACTGGATTTACATAATCTCCCAGCCCAACAATACTGTAAGCTATTGATTAAAATATACTTTTTTTCAAGATTCACTGCGATTATATGGAAGAATTAAGGTCCAAATCGTTTTAGATATTTGGAGTTCTACTGACGATATTTTAAGGTACACAATGATGTGTAAAGGGGCTAGGGAGCCCAGTCGGTTAAGCACTCGCTTAGCATGCGGACGGTCCCAGGTTAGGTTCCGGGCATCGCCAAAATAGCTGCCGACCTATAAAAGGCCCGTGTAGCCAAAAATGTCAGACGAATAATACCCCGTGTAAGGACGTGCACGTTAAATATCTTTTAAAGTCCTAACGTTGCGTACGTTGTCGCCCTTAACGGTTGCGTTGGGTGTCTATTCAGGTGTTGGCTCGTCACCTAACTGTGGTTCTAAAATACGCCGCCCGTCGCTAATAGCCCTCGTTCTAGTGCGACGATAATTCAAGGTAGGCGAATACCAAAAATTCTAAAATTTTTACTATTGCTTTAATCTTTTCCAAATTTGTCATAGTGATTTCAAATATAATGAATAATACTATTTAGGCTTTTGTTTTTATTTAAATATAATTTATTTATTTTAAACGGTGTTTTTCTACTAAAAAAAGAGGTTTATGCCAACAAGTCAACTACCTTAAATTTTCATCCTATGAATATTTATTATGTGTTAAATTCTTCGTTTTGAACTGATACATTTAATGACCCTCTAGAGTTACATACAAATTACAAGAAAAAAAAATTATTAAGAAAAATGTTATAAATTAACCACAAAAAAAGGATTTTTTTGATTAACTTACACTTGGACCTTTTTTTAAAAAAAACTTGTATACTTGCACCAGATGTTAGAGGTTCATGGCACAGATATATATTGAAATAGCATCTGTGAAAAATTTCAGGTAAGTTAATGTAAAACTTTTTATGCTAGAAGGTGTTGGCGTAAACCCCTTTTTTTAGTTGAAAAACAGAGTTTAAAATAAATCAATTGTATTTACTATTAAATCACTATGCAAAATTTGGAAAAGATTAAAGTAATAGTAAAAATTTTAGAATTTTGGGTAATCGCCTACCTTAATAAAGATATGAAGTCGCATTTAGCTTGAAAGTGTATTAATATTCAAAGTGAAGGTACTTTTAGGTGAGAATATTTAGAGTAATTCCGCTTATTTAAGTTAAGAATCACAATTGCATGTAATTTTAGGGATCAGTTAGATTGCATATTTAGATACAATTTTAAGGAAAACAGGAGGATACAGCTGTGGAAAAAACCCTTCTGTGATTATTTCGGCCGTTCTTTATCCTAGAGAATCGTATCGTTTTGAGTTAGTGAACAAATAACATTCGGAGTTGATCGCCCTTTATGCAAATTTGGTTTCAGGCAGTCTTCATATTAAAAATGTTACAAAGTTTAAATAGCAACAGTCAATTTTAATAACTTAGAAATGTTAAGCACCCTTGAAAACCCCAAAATCTTAATCTTTGTTACATTTGGATGAATATTTGATGATTTATTCTATCGATCACTTGTAAAACTTTGGGGGACCATCGCTAAAATGACAAGCGTAGTCTGCAGGTTTGTTGAAGGAGGAAAAAGAAATGTAAGGTTAAATATCTTGAGGAAGGGGCAACACGCACGATGGATGAAGTATTCAATGAAGACAACAACAACAAAAAAAAAACCACGGTTATTTTAACTCATTTTCCCACTTTTTTTAAAAATCAATATAATTATAAATCGAAAAGTAGGTATTGCTTTCTGTTTCTAATATATCTGCAATGGTAAACTAAAGAAGTCCTGTCTGACCGTATGCCCTGACAAAATAGGTTCTATCCGTCGGATCTTAAGAATTATTTTGATTTTAACCCTTTCAGTCTCAGATGCCATTTGGAATCATCACTTTCAAAATTTTTTTCAAATGTTTATGTCCCGTTATGACATCCAAACACAATCATTCAATTCTTCACACTTTGTTCTATTAGACAATATTTTACATTAGTCTCAATAGAAGTCAGAACTACTATTTTTTTTAATTAGAAAATTGCTAACAAGCGTTTCACCTGATTTTTGAAAAGGTCACTTCAGTTCCGCATATTTAAAACAAAATTTAAACTATTTCGGTTAAAATAATAATTTTTTTTAATAATATGGTCAGATACCTTAAAATAAATAACTCGAAGTGTTTTTTGCTAATATATATATATTTTATTTTGTTGTTTTCCACAGTTAAAAAATTTTGGCATTAATTCAAAAACCATATAAAAAATTAAAATGAATTTGTTTTCTTATAAAAAAAACTTTTTTTTACCTAAAATAAGCTTATTTTGGGAATATCTGATGTTTCTGTAGTGTAATAAATTTTTGGGACCGAAATTGTTAAAAGGGTATGACTGCAGAACTCATTTTTCATACTTTTTGTTCTTCTGTCTGTACGTCCGGTCGGACATCTGTCCTCTTCTCAGTAAACGAATGACCCATTAACTTAGCATTGTAATTTAATTTTTAGTCATTTAAATTGCTGTTGCCACATCAGCAATATCACGATAAACCTTAATTCAATTTTTAAGCATTAGTTTTTCTCGTATAAATTGGCTTGGAAAGACGTCACAAAATATTTACATTAAGTGTTGTAAAAAATAAAAATGTACATTAAATTTTCAAATGTGTGTTTAAATTCTGCTTAAAATAGTGGCTCGTAATGATGTTAGAATTTTCAAATGTATTTTGTGAATCGTTTAAGAAAAATGAGCTTACGATAGTGGGGTTTTTTTAAAAGGTATATTTTTTTAAAAGAAATGAATGTTTATAACGGGCCAATAGTGTATAACTTTTGATATTTTATTTCAGGTGCTTGTTTTCAAACAGTTCTCCAATGACTCAAAATAATCAAGGGTATGTATATCATTTCCTTAATGTTTCTAATATTGTTCTATAAAATATTAGAAACGAATTCAAATTAAATTCGGTGTAATTCTAGGGTTTGCATTTAAGACCTATTTTCAATAACTATGTGGTATTAAAAAGTTCTTAACTGGTGCCATTTTAGACGAGTTGAGGGTTTAGTTTTATCACATGGATTCTAGGTCCCTTTTATATGCGATTAAAGGGCATATTTTTGTTCGATTTGCAAAATTTATTTTGCATTGAATGATTTATTTAGTCAATATCAGGGTTTAAAATTCTCATTGTGGCCTATTCATTATCCTTATTAGGGGCTTGATTAGTGCATATTGAAGTTTTGTAACTATAGAGTGCTGAAAAAGTTCGTATTAGACGCTATGCAGAATGCGTATTTAGAGTTCAAAATATACTTTTTTTGAGTATCTTGTAAAAATCATTTTTAAATTTAAATATGATACGTATTGCAAGTTTGAAGTATTTATTAAGGGTTTAATTCAAGTTTGATTTTACGTGTTAACGACTTAATATCGTGCTTAATGTGTATAAAATAGACAGATGAAGATTTATAGTGCTTAATTTTGAACAAACAAAAGTGTAATACGTTTTTTCTCTGTGCAGATTTAGCGTTTGAATAAGGCATCGTAAGAGAATCAACCGGTTACTAATACTGGATTAAAGATAAGGAGCTTAAAATTGCGCGTATGTTGCGGTCTACGTATTAAAATTGAAATTATTACTAATAAATTACTATTCATACAGTACTTATACTCTTAAAACAAGAATTAAATCCACTCCTATAGGGTAAGTGCATTTTCGATGCCGAATGGAGTGAAAACTAACGCAGACCGAGTTAAAATCGCTCGTTTGTTTTAAGACTGTATGATATGTCATTTCAGGTACCAGGTTTCAGACAACTGTACAGTACAGTGGCCCTCTGTATTCATTGGTATGTAAAACACTTCCTTAATGCTTCTAATATTGTCCTATAAAATATTAGAAACATTTTTTTAATGTATTAATTGGGAACCTCAAGCTTTAAATTGATGGTATACAGGGCCGGATTTAATGATTTGCCGCTAGTAGGCTACGATTGATTTGCCGCCCCTGTCACAATAGTCTCCCTTCTGGGAAAGGTAACTGGTTAGCTTTAAAATAGGGTGGAATGTGTGCTATTTAAAATAGATACACATATTAGAATCATCTATATGCCTTTACCTCCTAAATCAAATGCGAAATAGGCGAAATTTTTAAACTGTTCTACTATTTTTCTTCCAACTTCGAAATCCGGGGGAGGGGTGCAATTGCCCTTTCAGCGACCATGTTTGCAAATGAATATTAGAATTATATACGTTTACGGTAAACGCATTAATGTTAATTATTTGTTTTATTTCTTAAAAATATTCGTATCTTTAAAAAAAAAATTGTGCCAAATGCCGCTTTAATTGGTCGTAAAATTTGACGCCCCTAAAAACTCGCCGCTCTAGACTACAGAGCCTACTGAGCCTATTTAGAAATCCGGCCCTGATGGTATATTTAGGTTAGATTATTGGAAATTAAGATGTTAACTAAGGGCATATTGATAAGATTGGATCATATATTTAGTTTGATTTGAAGTATCGCATCGTTAAGATGCGATTTGGAGTTTTTCACATCAGATACTCTTAAAACAAACGTGCTATTTTAACTCGGTCTGAGTTAATTTTCACTCCTTTCCAGTGTCGAAAATGCACTTCTCCTTTATGAGTGGATTTCACTCTTGTTTTAAGAGTAGTATAATCACGTGAGATTTGGCAGTGTTAACGCAAACCATCTTAGCTTAAAATCATTTTTTATCAAGTTTCAATTTCTATGCAATAAGATTCAGAATTCAATTGTAATACGTCTTAAACAATGCGGCATTTCATCAAAAGGGACGTAGAAAATACGGGCATATTACATATCGTCACTTAAGATCCAACTTGTGTTATCTAATTGTTGTGAATGGATCAGATTTACTGTACGGTAACCGTGGGCGCGATTTTTTCGGATTTGGCGATAAATAACTTTGTGTCAACCGTCTGACTTTGACCGATGATTCGAATTCTTTGACTTCGCAACGATGACGTGTTTCGAACAGCCGGTGTTAAATGAACGGACGTTTTTCGGCTCTTCCTCGTGTAGCTCTAATGCGACGATAATTCAAACCTATCCTATCATTTCGGTTGGGTTTTCGTCAGACTTTTGGCGCGATTTTGGAAATTTCGCCAAGGGTTACCGTTCAGTAAATTTCTAGTTTTGCAAAGTTAGATAGGACACGTGGGAATTGTGACGATATAATGTGTGGTATTGATAATTGCACTTAATACTAATTTTGGTGCTGCCATCTGGTGGCTAGTAGTTTCACCAAAACTGACCCCATATAAATGTAAGACAGTTCTTCCTTCACACATTTTTTATAAGTGCTATAAGGATGATATGAGAATGAGTAACAGTATCATTTTAGGGTCATTTATTTAAACTTTTTAAGTTATGTAATTACTTTTTACGGACTGATCGGTGTTGGTGTGTGTGATGTCTGATGGTGAGTAATGATGTTAGTTTGATTGTGCAATAAGGAATGTTCGAGGTTGCAAAAATTTGATTTGAGAAACATGTGGGAACTTACGTGACGATATTTGAGATAGGTCTTGCATAAAATACTTCTTACTGAAATTTAAAAAAAACCTGCCTATTTCTTAAAGTCGTTGATTTGTATAAACAAAATTATTGCTAATAATGATATATGGCCTAGTAATAATGAATAATATTGATAAATAATGGTGCATTTTTAAAATTTGAAGAATTTTAGTATGTGTAATTGTGTATTTAGGGCAAAATATAGATTATTTGAGATTTTAAAATAATAAGTATTAAATCTGAACATAGTAAGTATTGTACGTTTAAAGTACTATTTATCAATTGATGCAGTGTAAATTCACGGAAATAGCGATTTCAGAATGAGGAACTTGACTTGTTACGAATTATAATCTACTTAAAAAAAGTACGTACTAAAATAGTGAATACTGCTTATGAAGGATTTTAAGAGTTTATTCTTTGATATTCTCTTTTAGGTGCCCGGTTTCAAATGCTGCAATGGTTTGCAATTATTATAGGTATGTATAGCATTTATTTGAGGTTTCTAATATTGTCCTATAAAATATTAGAAATGAATTAAATTTAATGAATGTCACTTTGTAATTCTAGGATCGATCTTAGTAAAATGTATGCTCGATTTGAAAACACATTTTGAATATTTGACAATCATTTTATGCTATTTGATTGTACACGCAAATGCAATTTTAAATTGCAATTAGATGCGATTGATTTCTTGGGTTCAAATAAAAAACCTGCATTTAGTAATGTGATACTGTAATGACGTGACTTTTGGAAATAATCATTTTATTCGTAATGACTGACTTTTTTTTAACTGAAGTGATTTTCAGAAATGTTTATTTGTGTTCGCTTTGGCGAGATATTTTTGTCAGAACTTGATAAGAGCTTGACTGCTAAACATCGTCGGTCGTAACTCTTCAGAATTCTACGTTTAACCCTTTCAGTCCCAGTGATGCCAATTGGCATCATCACTTTCAATATTTTTTTCAAAATGTTTATGCCCCCTTATGACATCCAAACACACATTATTCGATTCTTCATACTCTGTTTTATTAGACAATTTTTTTAATTAATCCCAATAGAAATCAGAACTACTATTTTTTTTATTCAGAAAATAGCAAACAAGCACTTCACCTGATTTTTGAAAAGTTCACTTCAGTTCCTCATATTTAAAACACAATTTAAACTGTTTCGGTTAAAATAATTATTAAGTTTTTTTTAATAATATGGTCAGATACCTTAAAATATATAACTGGAAGGGTTTTTAGATAATATATATATTTTTATGCTGTTGTTTTCCACAGTTAAAACTTTTTGGCATTATTTCAAAAACCATATAAAAAATTTAAATGAATTTTTTTTCTTGTGGAAGTCTTATATTTGACCTAAAATAAGCTTATTTTGTGAATATCAGATGTTTCTGTAGTGTAGTAAATTTTTGGGACTGAAAGGGTTAATTGTCTTGTATTTTTTGTGTTGTCCTAAAATAAAATGTCTCGTCCTAAAGTGAGTTTTTTCAATGCAAATAGTGCATATATATTAATTGGTTCGGTTTGGGAGAGCATTTAGGCGCAATTTGAGAGTTGGAAATAAAAAGATCAATTTGGCGCATGTTTTGGTGTATGCATTAATTTAGTTAATTCTTTCGTAGGCAGGTAAACTGCAGTAACTTCTATAATAACTTAGACCATTTTTGCAAGCACTCAATTAGTCTAACAATTAAGAAAATATACTGGATTATTAAAAAAAAATTCAGATCAAAAATGGTGCAACTCATTGTTGCGATTACTGCAGTTTACCTGCCCATTGCAGAATATTGCTCATGCAGGAGTATTACTATAGAACCTTTAAATTTTGTTTCAGGTACCAGGACTTTGAGCCATTGCAAAATTAGTCCCAGTGTGAGTGAAACATTTCCTTAATGTTTCTAATATTGTCCTATGAAATATTAGAAACAAAATCAAACAAATGATTTTAGAGGGTACTTCTAGGTTCATTTTGAAGTTTTTAGGTTTTAACGTGCGGTTTGAGAGCGCAATAAGTTGTAGATTTGAGGTCATATTTACATGCTATTTAAAAGGGTATAATAAGAGGGCATGTTTAAGTTTATGTTGCTATTGAGTTTGCATTTAAGGATTTTTGTAGTCCAATATATTGTATAAAATACTTCGTATTGACATTATTTTGAAAATGACTATTGTTTCCTAAAACTCGTTGATGTGTATAAACGAAATCTTTTTTAATAATAATAACCTAGTAATAATGCCTAATATTGATAAATAATGGTGCATTTTGAAAGTTTGAAAAAATTTAGTACGTGAAATTGCGTGTTTAGGGCTAAATATAGATCATTTTGATAATTTAAAATAGTATGTTCAGATTTAATGTTGAGTATTGTACGTTTGAAGTACTGTTCATCAAGTGATGCAGTGTAAATTCACGGAAATGACGAATTAAAAATGATATACATGATATAGAGCGAATTCTAATCTACTTGCAAAAGTCTACTAACGAATACTGCTTATGAAAGACTTTAATAGTTTATTCTTTGATATTCTCTTTCAGGAGCCCGTTTTCAAATACTGCAATGGTTCACAATTATTATAGGTTTGTATAGCATTTGAGGTTTCTAATATTGTCCTATAAAATATTAGAAACGAATTAAATTTAATGAATGCCGAGTGTAATACTAGGATCGATTTTAATAAAATGTAGGTTCCATTTGAAAATTTAGGAATATTTGACAATCTTTTTATGATATTTTATTGTACACGTAAATACAATTTTAAATTGCAATTAATTAGATGTGATGGATTTCTTGAGTTTTAATTGGTTCGATTTGGGAGAACATTTCCAAGCAATTTGAGAGGTAAAAATGAGATGCTCAATTTGGCGCTTGCTTTGGTATACGTACTTGGTTAATACTGCCGTAGGCAGGTAAACCACAGTAACTTCTATGATGACTTGGACCATTTTGGCAAGTACTCAATTAGTCTAATAATTAAGAAAATATACTGGAATTTTTTTTTAAATTTCAGATTAAAAATGGTGCAACTCATTGTTGCGATTACTACAGTTTACCTGCCAACGGCAGAATATTGCTCATGCAGGATTATTAGAATACAACCTTTGATATTATATTTCGGGTGTCAGGACTTCGAGAAATTGAAAAATTAGTTTAATGGTGAGTAAAACATTTCCTTAATGTTTCTAATATTGTCCTATAAAATATTAGAAACGAAATCAAATAAATGAATTTTAGATGGTACTTCTAGGTTCAATTTGAAGAAATATTTAAACGTCCTAAATAGTATATTTTTTGGGACATAATAGTTTAATTTTAAGTGATATTTAAGGACGCTTTGAGTGTAGGTGTAACTAGGTGTTACAGTCCCTCTCAAAAGTTTAGGCACGCAATACATGAAAAAATCGCCAATGTTACTATTTTTAAGTATTTTTTTTTTAAATCTATATTCTTTAAGGCAGCATGAAAAATTGTAGGGTAAACATTTTTGACAAAAAATATATATTTGACTTCTATCGACAAATTAAAAATTTCAATACTTCCTTTCCACAAAAGTATACGCACAAGTTTCAGTTTTATGCAAATTCTTTACAGGAAGTGATTGCGTCATCAAAGGGGAGGGGCTTTAAGTTGCTTTAAAAGGTTGAAAGTACTTTTCGATGCTTAGAACCATTCTAAAGTCAACTGAGTTTTCGTATGAAGAGATTTTAAGGATATGGACATTAAAATTCAGAGGGAAATCTGTTTCTGATATTTCTACTGAATTAGTTTTCGGAAACGAGGTATCTATAGTGTTAGCACATGGCGATCAACATCCACCAAAATCGCGGTCTGGTCGACCTCGAATCACCAGCAGACGAGAGGACAGACAAATAAGAAAATTTGAAGAGCAATGTTTGTCTGAAGCCAATCAAATTAAAATCCCAATTGTAGCTCAATTTTTACTAAAAACTATCAGAAGGTGAATCAATGAGTCTGGACACTTGATAAAATCCAAGCTGAAGCGCAAGCCCAGCTTGCTATCTCATCATAAAGATGCAAGACTGCAAGGGATAGCTGCAAGACATGTGTTGTTGAGTCCTCCTTGTTTGTCTGTCCTCTCGTTTGCTGGTGACTCGAAATCTACCAGATCGCGATTTTGGTGGATGTTGATCGCCACGTGCAAACACTCGATAAATATCTCGTTTGGAACGCTTAAGGGGTCTAAGGAGTCTTAAAAATGTGCAAAGAAGGAACTACAAAGTATAGTTTGATCTGCCATGTAATTTTTTAACTACTCAATATACAAGTATAATTTTTTTATATGTAATTCCACAAGATTTATTTATTATAAAACAAATTTTAAAATTTATGAAACTTTAGCCAAAACTAAAATAAATGATATTAAACATAAAGCTATTTTGACACATTGTGATTAGGCTTGCGCGGCAAATTTTGAGGTCAAAATTGAAAAAATAACCAAGAAAATGACTTTATATTGTACAAATATGTACAAACTAGGACTTATACCTAAATTCTCAGCTCAATTTTAATTAGAAATTTTTTTAAAATAAATTTAAAATCAAAATTAAAAAAAAATTATTAATTTTTTTAGAAAAAAGTTCTTAAAATAATTTCTAATTAAAATTCAGCTGAGATTTTAGGTATAAGTCCTAGTTTGTACATATTTGTACAATATAAAGTCATTTTCTTGGTCATTATTTCAATTTTGACCTCAAAATTTGCCGCGCAAGCCTAATCACAATGTGTTAAAATAGCTTTATGTTTAATATCATTTATTTTAGTTTTGGCTAAAGTTTCATAAATTTTAAAATTTGTTTTATAATAAATAAATCTTGTAGAATTACATATAAAAAAATTATACTTGTATATTGAGTAGTTAAAAAATTACATGACAGATCAAACTATACTTTGTAGTTCCTTCTTTGCACATTTTTAAGACTCCTTAGACCCCTTAAATTCAGTCAAAATATCAGAACTGATTTACCTCTGAATTTTAATGTCCATATCCTTAAAATCTCTTCATACGAATGTTCAGTTGACTTCAGAATGGGTTCGAAGCATTGAAAATAACCTTCAACCTTTTAAAGCAACTTAAAACCCCTCCCCTTTTATGACGCAATCACTTCCTGTAAAGAATTTGCATAAACCCGAAACTTGTGCCTATACTTTTGTGGCAAGGAAAGTATTGAACTTTTAAAAAACCTGATAGTTTGTGTTGTTGTTGTTGCTGATCTATGTTGCCCAACAGAACTAGACCAAGTCTATGACATTGCACGTCACTATCAAGAAATCAATAAACAATAAAGGTCGCTCCAGAAAATCTTGTTTATAGAGTCCCAAGCACTCAAGGATGTGATCTTTTGTAAAAATATTTGATGCAGCTGGGAGAATGTGGTTAAGAAAATATTTTTTCCATTGTATATTACCATAGGCACTTTTCCTTGGCGAACTGTGGTTGATTTTGACTCGATCGCCCTTAATGGCTTGACATTGCGTATTATAGGAAACAAAAAAGCATTAAACTTTCAATTGTGTACTTAATTTAGATTTAAAATAGTTTCTCGTAACGACATGAAAAATTTCTTAAGTAGAGTTTAAAAAAAAATAACTTTAGACAGTGAGCATTGTAATCTTGGGAGAGGTAGTTTTGCGAAAAGCAAATATTATTATGAAAGGCTAATACTGCATAACACCTTTTGATATTTTATTTCAGGTGCTTCTTTTTAAATAGTTCTGCTATGACTCACAATTATCAATGGTATGTATATCATTTCCTTAAAGTTTCTAATATTGTTCTATAAAATATTAGAAACGAATTAACCCTTTCTGACCCAGTGATCATAATTTAAAAAAATAATAGGACTGACATTTATGGGGATATTTATAAAAAAATATTTTTAATAGAAAAAAATTGTAGAATCCAATGATGTGCTTTTTAATATCATAAATGGCTATAGACGACCAGAAAAATATTTCTAAAATTATGCAAAATTGTCATTGGGACTGAAAGGGTTAAGAATAAATTGCAATTTGAGGATACCGTAAGATTCGATTTGAGGGTGTACTGTGGTAAGATTTTATGGTGAAATGGAGGTAGGATTTGAGTGTAATAAATGATTGTTCATTCATTAATGATTTTAAGTTCGATTTAAAGGTATACTAAGGGTTAAGGTTTTTGAATTGAGAAAGTTTTAGGTGCATTTTTATAGTCAAACTATGCTGATCTTTTATCACAATAATATTTGATTTCTTTGTGTATTAAAGTGTTATTTGAGGCAAAAAAAGGATTTCTGGCGTGAAATTTGGTTTAATTCTCGATTGCATTTGGGATCCCTTTTTCATGTGATAAAAAGTTAAGTAAATTTTAGATTTAATAAGATAAATATAAGCTCCCAATTACAAGAGACTAAAGGGCACATTTTGGTTACGTTTGCAAAATCTAGTTTGCATTGAATGATTTAAATAATCGAAAACGCGCGGGACTTAAAATTATCATTGTACTCTATTCATTATCCTTATCAGAGGCTTGATCATTCTGGTGCATATTGAAGTTCTTAGCCGATTAATTGCTTGTTTTAAAAGTTTGTATTACACATTTATGAGAATTTGTATTTAGGTTTTGAAATAGCATTCTGTAGAGTTTTGGAACGATAAATATTAAATTTGAGCATAGTGTGTATAACGGGTTTGAAGTGTTTATCAAGTTGTGAATTTAAGGAAATAGAAAAAATTAAATCTTGCGCACTGTGCATAAAATCAGGAAATAACTATTTGAAATGAGTAATTTTATACAAACAAGTGTTTTTTTAATTATGCGTATTCAGCTAATGAAACAGTGCATTATAATAGCATGAACCAGTTTCTAGTACCGGGTTAAAGTTAGGAGCTCAAGATAGCGAGTGTTTGGGTAAATGTATTAAACTAGAAAATATTGATAATGATGTATTAATATAGAACCTATTGCATGTAATTCCAGGTGTCAGGTCTTCAAATAACTTTACAGTGGCTCAAAATTATCACTGGTATGTAAAAAATTTCCTTAATGTTTCTAATATTGTCTTATAAAATATTAGAAACGCATTTTTTTAAAACAATGCATTGATTGGTAACTTCAAGATTCAAATTGATACTATATTTAGATCAACGGAAAAGTTTTTTAATATTTAAGTGCGTATAGATATGATTGGTGAATAAATTTGCGTTGATTTTAAGGTTCATAAAGTGGCGGATTGCTGGTTTTTTTTTTCACTTGATTTGAAACCTGGAATGGGCAGTGGAATCGTAACAAGCTTTGCAAAAAAATATTTTTTTCTAAAGTTTCAACTACGATGCAAAAAGTTTCATTAAGTTTTTGCCGTTGTATGTAAAAGCGACATTTATCCCAAACTGATGACGAAACAGCACAGGTACATTACATAAAATTGTAGTGGCGACATCTAACGGCAACTACACACTCTAGCTGCCATCTAGTGGATAGTGGTGAAACTAAAAACTAACTCCATAATAATTATAAACTGCTATTTTCACACATTTTGCACAAGTGCAATTAGGTAGATATAAGAAAGGGTAATGATATCACTAACGGTACATTTACAATTTTAAGTAATGCGTTACTTTTATGGAAGGATCCCTGAAGGGGTGTTTAAGTGACAGTTGAATGTGCATTGCACAAAGCACCTCACTCGACAATAAATGTCACTTTAAGAGGACTCCCTTGGAATTCCACATCTTGAAAATCGTAATGTTATTCCTATGGAAAACATTCGCAAGTCAATTACCGCCACAATTTCAATAAAAGGTGACTAGTTTCTTGTATCATTGTAAAGAACGAAAGGAGTAGATTTTGTAAAATTAATTTGTTTTGTGAAAATCACATATTTAGTATTTTTAGTAATTTTTTTAAGTCAGAACTTAATGCGTACTCCGTTTTTTACTTGCTTCAAAAAATTATTAAAAATACTAAATATGTGATTTTCACAAAACAAATTAATTTTACAAAATCTACTCCTTTTCTTTCTTTACAATGATACCAAAAACTAGTAACCTTTTATTAAAATTGTGGTTTGCATCGTATTTGAAACTTTTTTTTTTGCAAAGATAGTTACGTTTGCACTGCCCATTACAAAGTAATTACATTTAAACAGTTGTCAAACAGTTATCAAATCAAGTAAAGTTTGATTGCCGGATAAGATGGTATTTGAGTGTATTAACTGATTATTTATTCAGGTGTGCTTTGAAGGTTAAATTTAAATGTGCTTTTTTACAGTCAAATCATGCAGCTTTTTTTCAATAATGCTTGATTTGCTTGTGAATAATGGTGCGAATAAAAAGTAAAATTAAAGGAATATTTTTCTTTTTTTTGGGGGGGGGGGGAGGGGAGGGGAGTAATGCTAGGTTTCATTTAAGACTGTATTTTAATAATTACATGTGAAATTTATAAGTTATAAGGGCGTGGAAAAATTATTAGGTCGATAAAATAACCAGTGAAACTTGGGTTCATGCGAGTTTGTCGGATGGAAAAGCATTATAAATTTAAAGTATGCAAATTGTTTATTATAATACACTATAATTAAAATCTAAAAAAGTAATCGAACTTATGTGCCATATTAAGTACGAGTCGTTTCTGCTAATATAAAAAGTATAAGCCCGGCAAGTTTTTTTTTCCTGACGGATATTCAAATTTTCTGTTTTCCAAGAAAGCAGAAAATAAAAAAAGGCAAACAAGCAATGCATTTAGGGTTACGTTAATCCTCATATATTTATGACTATTTGTCACGGTCGATTGAGGGCATAGTTTTACGAATTGTGATCTCGGAATGGAACTTAAGGGGGAATAGGCGTGCAGGACCGGGGGTCTCCAAACTCAAGTGCCTCAATGTTAACCCAATGAGAAAAAATTATTTTCGCTGCCACATTTCTCCGGCTGTATTGAATATTTTTACAAGCGGATTTTTTTATGTGATAAATGTAGCTGACTTTTACAGGTCTCTACCTTCCCACTTTTTGAAATTAGAACGAATATTTTTTTTTAATATTCAATAAATTATGTTACACAAAATATTTGAAGCAATTTCAAAAAGTGTGAAGATAGAGACCTGTTAGTCAGCTACATTTATCACATAAAAAAATCCGCTTGTAATTCAATACAGCCGGAGAAATGTGGCAGCGAAAATAATTTTTCCCCATTGGATTAACATTGAGGCACTTGAGTTTGGAGACCCCCGGTCCTGCACGCCCATTCCCCCTTAAGGGGGTTCAATACCCTCAAATCGGTGAAAAAATCAAAACGAAAATTATTGTCTTAAAATACCATTGCAACCTTTATTAATAATGTCACAAAGTATCAAGGCGATAGGAAAACTATTTGTGACATTAAAAGCCATTTTAATGCCATGGCTTCGTAAGGAAATGGGTTAACAATAAAAACTTTAAACGCGTTTTTCTCAGAACTTGATTTTTTGAATTTTTTGAACGATGTACCTTTTCTCAAAAACTATGCTATGTTTTCTCTTAAACTTTTTTTTATATGATGTAATACATAGTATAGACTAATCTGAGGTTATGAATTTTAATAAAACTAAAGTGAAAAAATGCTAGGTGACAAAAAAGTGAGAAATTTCATGATTTTTTGGGTACTTTAAAACTTATTTTATTTAAAAAAATCTAACAGTTATTTAAAAAAAAAAAAACTTTTAACCTTAGATTAATGCTCTTCCATCCAACAAATTTGCATAAACCCAAGTTTCAATGGTTGTTTCATCGACCTTATAATTTTTCCCACGGCCTTATAGGCCATTTTAGAATGCAATTAGAGATATTTTCGTTCCAATACCAAGAGACTGAAGAACACATTTTGGTTCAATTTGCAAAATTTAGTTTGCTTTGAATGATTTATATATTCGAAATTGGGGCTTGGAATTCGCATTCTAGTGTATTGATTCTCCTGTGGCTCTTTCTAGCACATATTGAAGTTTTATGCCTATTGATTGCTAAAAATGTGCATTTAAATTTTAAAAAATATATTTTAGAGTTTTGTAACTATATATATTAAATTCGAACATAGTACGTATTGCGGGTTTGAAGGCTTTACCAATGATTTAATTCAGTGCAAGTTTTCGGATTTAACGGTTTAACAAATTAAAAATAGTGCTTAATGGGCATAAAATCGATAGATGGCGATTTAGGGTGCGTAATTTGGAACAAACAAAAGTAATACCTATTTTTTTTATTTGGGGCACATTTAATGTTTAAAATAATTCATTGTAAGAGTATCAACGAATTTTTAGAACGGGGATAAAGATAAATAGCTTAGGATTTTGCGTGTTGTGCGGTCTTCGTATCAAAATAGCAAGTATTGCCGATGAAGGATTCGTATTTTAAAACCCATTGCGTGTCATTTCAGGTGCCAGGTTTTTCACTGTGTTTACAAAGACTCTCCATCTTCATTGGTATGTAAAATATTTCCTTAATGTTTCTAATATTGTCCTATAAAATATTAGAAACCAATTAAAAAAACATTTATCGTAAACTTCAAGATTCAAATTTACGATATAAGGTAGATAATGGAAAATTAAAATGTTATTAGATTCGATTTAATCAAATATTTAGTTTAATTAGAAGGATTTATGGGATTTAAGTGGTTTGACGGTTTTCCAGCGCTTTATTTGATAGCACTCTTAAATCTCGCATGTCGCCAATTACACATACTAATTTGGTGCTGCCATCTAGTGGCTAGTGATATCAACCTAAACGAACCCCATAATAAATATAAACAGTTCTATTTTCACACGAATGGGTAACCCTATCTTTTTGAAATCAATTTATTTTCAATTTTAATAAATGTTACTTTATTCCCGACTTCGTTTAAAATGTTTATTTCAACGAAAATTAGCTATTTTATTTCAAGATAATATGAAAATTTTTCTATTAAAAACTGCTTTTAGTTTTAAGCTCCTTTGAGAGAAGTTTAGATAAGTGGATTTCGAAATAGTATGCTGTTTTTCCCAAAACAAACCAAAACCGGAAGTAACACTAAAATCAATTTTTAAATAACTAAACATTAAAAAAATATTGCTAGAGCAAGATCAGAATAAAAATTACAATGTTTATATTCAGTTTGTCAACTCTTCAATGTTTACAAAAAGTGCCTTTTTTGACATTTTTACTTTGTGTTTTCTGAAGAATTTTTTTTTCTCTAACTTTACCATATTGCTTTTGCTTTATCTCAAAATGCATTCAATATAAGTCTAATATTTTATATGGTGGCTCCTTATGCTATTTCAGAGAATGTAATGAACTGAAGGCGTGTATGTGAGTGCATATTTTAAATACTTATTGATATACGATTCAAAAATAATCTTGATAATATTAGATATTTTAAAGAAAGATATTTTACATTATTTCTTACAAACTTCACACTTTTTATGATATCAATTAGCTTTTAGTTTATTATACTTAAAAATATGTTAGAAATGTGTGGTTAAATTTAAATGAATTACATTGATAAACTTTTCTTCTACATTAAAAGCCCTTTAAGTAAAATAGTGGCACATTTTACTTTAAATAATCTCCATTTAATAATAAAATTTAAAAGTTATAATTTGTGTGAAACCATGTTTCAATACCAAGTTTTATCTTTCCATTGCATTTACAGTTTATATTTTGGGTTTAAAAAAAATGCACGACAGGTAGTCGGGTACCTTTAGTCGGAATTTTGAAATCCTGATCTAAAACTGATTTCTTTTATCATCTAACCTTTAGAGGATCATGAGGATGTAAGGTCATAAGGATCTCAAAATTTTTAATCCGACGGGGAAAAAAATTATTTTCTTAGCCGCCTTTCTCCGGTTATATTGAACTAATTTTGAATCTAAATTTACACAAAATATTTGAACCAATTTCAAAGAGTGGAATTATAGGGACCTGTATGTCAGCTACATTATCATATAAAATTAACCATTTGTACGATTCAATACAGCCCGGAAAATAATAAAACTGGAGAAATGTGGCTTAGAATAGTTATTTATGCAACAAGTGTGAAAAGTAACACTTTTTAAAACTAGTGGATTTTACTTCACGATCGAGGTACGAGCGAGTGAAATAATGACACGTGTTTTAAAAGTTTACTTTTCGCACGTGTTTCATACACTATTTTTTATAATTGTGTGAAAAAAATATCATTGGTCCAAAAATATTTCACGCGCATTTATATCTTTAAATAAAAGCAGATCGATAAATTTCTGGATTTTATTAATATTATGAAATAGAAATTTTAACTTGAAATGTTGGCATCTTATGAAAAGAGTGAAAAAGTCTTTTTTTCACTGCTTTTGGGTGAAAAAAAGTACTTTTTTTTCACTGTTTCAAAAAGTCTAACTTTTTGCACTCGTCTGATATTGAAATGATAATGTAAAAGTCGGTTTTTTTCACGCAATTATAAAAATAATAAAAAATTTCATTGGATTTACAAAGAGGCACTTTAGTTTAAAGACCTGCGGTTGATTCGGACTCAATCGCTCTTAACGGCTTGACAATGTGCGTTATAGGAAGCAAAAAAAGTGGATTAAATGTGTACTTATTTAAGG
This sequence comes from Hylyphantes graminicola, assembly GCA_023701765.1. Lineage (NCBI taxonomy): Eukaryota > Metazoa > Arthropoda > Arachnida > Araneae > Linyphiidae > Hylyphantes > Hylyphantes graminicola. Next base: position 12,749,019 of record CM043120.1, read on the forward strand.
TTTAAAATAGCGGCTCGTTATGAAGTAAAAACCTCCTAATAAAGGTTTTTAAAAAACGGTATTGAGGTTTTGGAAAGGGTAAAAAAAACGAATATTGCTTAGGGACCTAATAGACATTTGATATTTTGTTTCAGGTGCTTGGTTTTCAAATAGTTCTCCAATGTCTCACAATTATCAATGGTATGTATATCAATTCTTTAATGTTTCTAATATTGTCCTATAAAATATTAGAAACGAATTAAAATAAATTTACTTGGAGGGTACCGCTAGGTTCCCGATTTGAGAGCATATTTAGATGCGATTATTTGGTGAAATAAGGCTGGCTTCAGGGCACAATAATGTGGGATTTGAATGGATTGATAGTTTAGTTGGTGGGTTGGTAGACATGTATTTTCAGGCTTGTGTGCTTGGTAAGAGACCCGCTTATAAACCTTCGTCAAAAAAGACAACACACATGTGACAGATGCTTCCATCTATCGCCACCTCCACAATTTAGACGTCCCTGAAGGGGAGGGAAATATTCTTCATTGACCTGAACCCATGGAAAACTGCGTAATGACCGCCCACAGGACTTTCGGACCCACAGATTTAACATGAACGTACTCCGCATATACTCGGTGTGTCTTCAGTGGTACCGGGACTCGATCGCGGGACCTTCCGAGATCTTAACCACTAGGCACCCCACAGCCCAATTGATTGTTTATTTAGGTTTGATTCGAATGCAGATAACGGTTTGAGTTGAGGGCAATTTAGGTGCTATTTGATAGTGAAATTGTGTAGGTTTATTAATGTGAATTATTGATGTGATTTGTTTGTGCATTGAAGAGTGATTTAAGAGTAAAATTAGAGGTAGATTTTGGATTGCAATAGTGATGTAATTCTAGGTTGCATTTATGACCGATTTTTAATAATGTTCTATGAAAAAGTGGTTGCGTTGGGTGCCTATTCAGGTGTTGGCTCGTCACCTGACTGTATATCTGAAATACGACGTCCGTCGCCAATAGCCCGCTTGTAGCTCTAGTGCGACGATAATTCAAAACCTAACCTATTAAAAAGTTTTTATATGTGCCCTTTTCTTGAACAATGAAATATATTTTAGCTCCGAATTACATGATATAATACATTATACAAATTTTTTTCTGGACGTCTATAGCCATTTATGTTTTCAAAAAGCACATCATTCGATTCTTCAAACTTTTTCAATTATTTTCAAATTACTCAAACAATTATTATAGGTATATATGGAAATTTCTTTGTTTCTAATATTGTCCTAGAAACTAATTGAAATTAATGAATGCAGAGTGGAGTTACGTTCATTGGATCATTCATTATGTTAGATTTAGGGAAAATTTAGGTGCTATTTGAATGCACAGTTTGGTGCTATCGATAGTATATTTATGGGATAGCTGGTAGCATATTTAAATAAAATGTTTAGTAAACAGTATGATTTAAGATCTCATTTAGGTTCAATATGAACGTATATTAAGAAATGCATTTAAAGGATGCTTCTTGGTAAGATATTGAATGACATTTAAGTTCAATTTAAGGGTAAAAATATAAAGCTCAAGGTAGTGCGTGTTTTGATGTATTAAAACACTAAATATTGCTCATTAAAGACCATTAGTATAGAACTTTTGATATTCTATTTCAGGTGCCAAATTTTTTAAAATTGTGAGTTATTCCAAATTTATTTAATGGTAAGTGACATTTTTCCTTAATGTTTCTAATATTTCCTATAAAATATTAGAAACAAACTAAAAACATAAATGTAATTATAGCGTATTTCATAGCTTCCAATTGATGGACCATGTAGGTTCGATTTGAGGAAAAATTAAGTTGCTATTTAAGGGCTTATAAGTTTAATTTGAAGTAATGATTTATGTGATTCGAAGTCATTGATTTGATATTACAATTATGTGTGATTTGATAGAGTAATTAGGTAGATATGAGGGTGCAATTGTGTTGCTTTAGGGTACATTTATTCCAAATTTAAAGTATAGTTTAACCCTTTCAGTCCCAGAATGCCATTTGGCATGAAGTTTCTGATCACAATTTAGAATATATAATAGGGCTGACATCTAGTAGGATTAATAAAAAATATTTTCTAATAGATAAAAGTTTGAAGAATCGAATGATATCATAAATAGCTGTAGATGATAAGAAAAAAATTTATAAAATGCCAAATTGTCATTGGGACTGAAAGGGTTAAGGGCAATTTGGTTAGGAGTGTTTAAAAGAATTTTGATTGTGTAATAAGTTAGGCTTGAGGGTTACAATAAGATGTGATTTGAGGGAATATATAATTGAAATTAAAGGTTGCAAGCGACGCGATTTTAGGTGATAATTATATACAATTTCTTGTTTATGTGGATACATTTAGGTGCGATTTAAACATATTTTAAATTTTGACATGCGGGTATTTTAACGTGTGGCTAAGAGTACAATTAGGCGGGTTTGAGGTACCATTTCGATGCTTATTTATTCTTTCATGTGAGATTTGATGTTGAAAAGAAATATATTTGAACAGTACAGGGGAAGAACCGCTTGATTTATTAGAATTCCCTTAATTGTGTCTGCTTGGCGGACATTGGCGACTAGAAACAGGTTCTTCTTTCGGTTCTTCATTTGGGGTACAAACGTGTGACTCGTGTCCACTGATCTCTGGCGTGAATCAGAGTTGCCGCGAAAGAAAAACAGCGTGTTACCGGGGTTTTTTACACCATTTCTGGCGATTTCTCGCTATCGTCGCCAAAGAGGCCTATTGCGGAAAAACTACGAATTCATGCGGTTTTTCCCTTGTACTCTTCATTTGAAGTCACAGCATATGACATTCAAAGGGTTCATTTACATGCAAAAAAATTATCTATATTGAAGGTCCGAAAAATATCGTATGTGCATTATGAGTTGAACAGTGAGGTTTTTAGAGTTAAAAAATAAACATTTAATGCGAACATCAAGCGTATTGAGGGTTTGAAGTACTATTTATCCAGGGTTTAATGTTGTGCATATTTATTTGCTTAGGGTTTTCACTAAATGTCTGAATGTAGAGCGTACCCTAGCCCCCAAAGTACCCAAGATCAACAAAATGCAATATAGTTTTTAAAACAAACAGCTTAATATAGTTCGTGTAGTGGTTTCTTGCAAAAATATATACTAAACTAGTAAATTTTGTTTATAAAGGAAATTATTATGTAACCTTGGATATTTATTTCAGATGCCAGGTTTTTGATTAATTCAGCAGTGACTCACAATTTTCATTGGTATGTAAAAAGTTTCCATAATGTTTCTAATATTGTCCTATAAAATATTAGAAACAAATATAAATAAATGCTTTTCGATGGTACTTCTATTTTTGACTTAATGGCATTATTAAGCAAAATTTGTGAGTAATTAAGTTAAATTAAAATCTCTAATTACATGTAATTTAACTGAAAATTGAAGTGCAATACACGGGTGATTGAGGCTGAATGACCGTCCGCCTCTAAACCAAACGTCACTTGACTGAGGTTCTAAAATATGACGCCCGTCGCCAATAGACCTTGTGTAGCTCTAGTGCGACAATGATTCAAAACTTAACCAAATCTCCTCGTGTAGATCTAGTGCGACGATAATTCAAATCTAACCTAATCTCCAAACCAAAAATGGTTTTGTGTTAATCCAATAAAAAAGATTTTCCAATCCACATTTAAACATTTTGAGTAAATATATATGAAGAGTACACGGGAAAAACCGCTTCATTTGGTAGAAGGCTTACTCAATAGGCCTCCTTGGCAATGATAGCGAGAAATCGCCTAAACTGGTATAAAGAAACCGGTTACTAGCTTTGTTTTTCTTTCGCGGTAAAACTGATTCACGCCAAAGATCAGTAGACAAGAGTAATACGTTTGTACTGCGAACGAAGAACAGAGAGAAAAACCGGTTTCATGTCGCCAATGTAGGCCAAGCATACACATAGGGTTAGACTCTTAAAAAATCAAATGCTTCTTCAGTGTACTCTTCACTTATTTTGAGTTAAAAAATATGCGATTAAATGTGTATGCTTGTATATATTTAATGCCATGTAATTTATATTTAATGCTAATGTATTTACTCGAATATTTTGTGTGAAATGTAATGAAAATTAAATAGAAAATATTAGAAATATTTTCAAAAGTTGGACCTGTTAGTCAGACGCATTAGAATATAAAATACCAATTGTAAAAATTGTGTATACCGAGAGAAAAACAATTGTGCTTTAACCCTTTCAGTCCCAAAAATTTACTACACTACAGAAAGATCTGATATTCACAAAATAAGCTTATTTTAGGTCAAATATAGGAATTTCATTAGAAAAAAAAATTCATTTAAATTTTTTATATGGTTTTTGAAACAATGCCAAAATTTTTTAACTGTGGAAAACAACAAAATAAAAAAATATATATTACCAAAATATACTTCGAGTTATATATTTTAAGGTATCTGACCATATTATTAAAAAAAATTTAGTCATTATTTTAACCGAAATAGTTTAAATTGTGTTTTAAATATGTGGAACTGAAGTGAACTTATAAAAAAGCAGGAGAAACGCTTGTTGACTTTTTTCTAAATAAAAAAAATAGTAGTTCTGACTTCTATTGAGATTAATGTAAAATATTTTCTGATAGAACAAAGTGTGAAGAATCGAATGATGTGTGTTTGGATGTCATAACGGGACATAAAAATTTTGAAAAAAATATTGAAAGTGATGATGCCAAATGGCATCACTGGGACTGAAAGGGTTAATGGCAAATGAGCCCGATCGGCATCGGGTCTCCGAACCAACAGAAAAGTCCTCTGAACAGAGCCTCTTAATCCAACAGAAAAAAATATTTTCTAGCCCACATTTCTCCTGCTAATTGAATGAATTAAAATAATTCAACACAAACATTCGAACTAATTTCATAGAGTGGGGATCGAGCATCGTAAAAGTATCAAATGTTTTTTTTGAAGTTCAAAAAATGAGGAGCTCAATATAGTGAGTATTGCGGTCAAGGAAATGTACGTGCATAAAATTGCAAATATTAATGATGATATACTCAAATAGTGTTTGCTTTATATGTTTTTCAGATACCTGGTTTTAAATAATTCTGCAATGGAGTGCAGTTTACATTGGTGAGTAAAACGTTTCCTTAATATATGATTCTAATATTGTCCTATAAAATATTAGAAACGAATCAAAACAAATTTGGGAGGGCTTTAGGTTTGATTAGAGGAAACATTTCGGTGTGTATTATACACTAATTACCAGTAAGTATCTGGACAACTGTGATAAAAAAAGAAAAACTAACTTTATTCAAAATGAATTGTTGATAGAGCCTCCACGAGAGGGTCGGTTAGGCACTCGCCTAGCATGCTAAAGGTCCCAGATTTGGGTCCGGGCATCCCAAAATAACTGCCGACCTATGAACGGCCCGTGTAGCCAAAAATGCCCGACGAATAGTACCACGTGTAAGGGAGTGCACGTTAAATATAATTCAAAGTCGTAACACTGCCTACGATGTCGCCATTAACGGTTGCGTTGGGTGCCTATTCATCTGTCGGCTCGTCTCTTGACTGTAGCTCTAAAATACGACGCCCGTCGCCAATAGCCCTCGTATAGCTGCAGTGCTACGATAATTCAAACCTCACCTCCACGAGAGGCAATTAAAGCGTGAACCCTCCGGAGCATACTTTTCACAAGTTTTTGTATGCTCAGCTAGTGGCATTTTCTTCCAATCGGCTCGGAGAAGACATAGAAGTTCCTTCACTGATTTTTGAAGAGTAGGTTGTTATCGTGTCTATGATAGATGAAAATATATTGGGCCAAAAGCATTGATAAGAGTCGCCAGGTCTTCGGCCTGCAGGCTATAAAGAATATCCTGGGTGGTGCGCCAAGGTTAAAAAGAGAGACAGCAATTGCTCGACAGTCTAACAGTTGGTCTGGTGTGAAGAGTGGGTGCACCCCTGAATTCGGCGATGTAACTCGTCCCAGAGGTTCTCGATAGGGTTGAGGTCTGGGATCTGGGCATGCCAAACCATTCAATGAAACCCATTAGCACCATACGAAGCCTGGGTTAACTTTGAAACATGACAAATGGCATTGCCGTCCTGAAAGTAACAGGGGTCCAACCCGTAAAACTGCCACAACGTAGCTAGGAAGCAAGTTGTCGTTCAAAATAGTGCAGTAGGCATCGGAGTTGAGCTTACCTTGAATGAGGTCCAAAGGTCCCAGTCGATAAAATGAAAAACAGCCCCAGACCATATTTCCACCTCCACCGAACTTGACTGTTGGCTAGGGTGGGCCGAAAGAATCTTTTTATTTTATTTCGGATCGCTATAGTGCGGAAAAGTTGCCATTGGTAAAGACATGAAAAATGCACTAATTATTAATTTTTTATTACTATATCTTCCGTTCGCGCAATGCCATTGAAGTTGGCAAAAATTGTCAAAAATCGTAATTTTTCATAATTTTTTTAAACACGATATATGATTTTAATTGCTTTTCTATATCATGTTGCATGATTAAAATTTGCAAAAAGTTAAAACTTTGAAATTTAGCGAAAAATGCGAATTTTCTTAATTTTATACAACGTTGAGTGGCCTGAAGATCTGACACAAATGTATAATTACTTATTATTATATATAATATACTATTTATTATTAATAAGTGCTATAATATATGGATTTTACATACTTTTAGTAGTTAATTCATGATATAGGAATGTAATTAAAAACATCTACCGTGTTTTAAAAAAAATATGAAAAAATTAAGGTTTTTAACAATTTTTTGCCAACTTTGATGGCATTGCGCGAACGGAAGATATGGTAATAATAAAACAATAATTAGTGCATTTTTCATGTATTTACCAATGGCAACTTTTCCGCACTATAGCGATCCGGAATAAAATAAAAAGTTTTTTTCGGCCCACCCTACTGTTGGCCCAATGCATTCTGGCAGAAGACGTTCTACAGGCAGGCGCCAGACCCTGCCATCCTAACGGGGGCTGGGGAGCAAGTGAAAGGTCCCAGGTTCGGGTCCGGGCATCGCCAAAAATAACTACCGGCCTTTAAACGCCCTGTGCAGCCAAAAATGTCCGACGAATAATACCCCATGTAAGGGAGTGCACGTTAAATACGTCAAAGTCCTAAAGCTGCGTACGATATCGCCCTTAACGGTTGCGTTTGTTGCTTATTCATATTCAGGTGTTGGCTCGTCACTTGACTGTGGTTCTAAAATACGACGCCTGTCGCCAATAGCCCTCGTGCAGCTCTAGTGCGACGAAATTTCAAACTTAACCTGAACCGCAGTTATCGTCATTTGCATAGGTGTCTAAATACTTATTGGTAGTCGGTGTAGTTTATTATGTGCAATTTGATGGTTTAATCGCGTGCAATAACATCCTTACATAATTATGACTGAGTTGTATTTGTCATCAATAGGTGAAAGATACACTTCGCAATAACAAACGAAAATGCATAAGCTTTAACCCTTTCGCTACGAAGAATTTTTGCTTCCTCGTAATATTTTATAGGAATAGCATTATCGAATCCTTAGTTTTTAGGGTGTTTCAGTAAGGAAAGGGTTAAAATCTATGTTTAGAAATTCGTCACATCTGGGATTACTAGGTTTCAATCAAATATCAAACAATAGGGTAGAGAGCTAGATCGTGTAGTTTGCGCAACCACTGGGCCATCATGTTTTTCAAACGAACATGAACTCTTAAGAACGGTTGGCGAAATGGTACTATTATTTCATCAGAATGAGCTGTTATCGGTGACTCGAAACCAAACGCGCTGACGCGTGATTATCAGCCAACGTGCTAAAGGTGTGAGGATACGTTTAGATGCTTTCGAGATAGCAATTACGTAGATTTTGGATCAAAATTAAACGTGTTTTGGCATTGACTCGCAATTATCACAGGTACACAGAAAATATGTTTTGTTGGGAGAACCAAATTTTTTTTGTTGACGTATTTGTTGACCAATTTTGTTGACCAATTTTGTTGACTTAACAATATTTTAATTGTCCCAACAAAACGATTATTTTCACCTCAACAAATCCCGTTTGATTAAGCTTGGCCTGCTATTGGCTGTTTCTTATTGTAACATCATGCCGACGCAGCGGAAGCTACACATGGAATGAATAAGCGCCATCTTGGTAACTGCTTGCTTCAAAACAAACCAGCGAGGGCACCCCGGTGGCCGAGAGGTGTAAGCGACGAGTCTCACACCGAGAAGATCCTTGGTTCTGTCCTTGTCCTGGCCATACTACAGACGTATTCGAACTGGTGGAAAAAATCCTAAAATTCACCGGGGTGCCCGAGTACACTGTGATATACGTGCTCGCTAAATCTGTGGAGTCGAAAGTCAACGGCGTTAGCGTACGATGTCACTCGAACTAAGCTTTTGTTGAATCAACAAAATAATTTTAACAAAATAATTTGGTACTGGCAACAAAATTTTTGTTGGCGCTATATTGACCAAAAAATTTTGTTGAAAGAACAAAACTTATGTTCTTTCAACAAAATATTTTTTCCGTGTATATATTAAACACTTCCCTGTCACTTCTAATGTATTTCATATAAAATGTTAGTAATGAGGAGCCTCGTCGCTAACGCTTGCCTTACATTCGAAAGATACCAAGTTTGGGCTGCCAAAATAACTGCCGGCCTATAAAATGTCTATGCAGCCAAAAAGTCAGACTAATAATACCCCGTGTAGACAGAGTGCACTTAAAATATGCTAATTAGTCCCGGCTTCGCGTATGATGTCGCCCAAAGTTGGGTTCGCGCGAAGTTGGGCGCGAGATGGCGCTACGTAACTAAACAAATGTAATTAAATCGAAATAATATTTCTTCGTTTTTATTGCTTATCGATTCAGCTTTCCGTCACCATTTAAGTAAAGAAATTAGTCTACCCAAAATTAAAAAAAAACAAAAAAAGATAGACATTTCAAATTAATTTTTTGTTTAGTTAGGATATACGTAGCGCCATCTCGCGACACAGGATGGGTGGGACAAATTCTGAACTTTACAGGGACCTAAAAAAGTATTTCGAAAAGTTTCGACCAGCAAAAAAGCGTCTAGAAGTAATGATTATTAAATTTTAACAATATTTTCTAAAACATACGCACAAATCAGCACTGAAAAAGTGAGAACTTAATTTATACTATAACTACCTCCTGCCCCCGGTTCCTGTTAATTGATCATAGGTTCACTTTAGCGGGTATGCATACACGAAAGGCGCGTTTAGATGAGTCATTCAATCCATGGAATGCCAAAATATCTATTAAGGGAAAAAGAGGTCTAGCAGGATTTCTAGCCCAAATGATAGTCTGTGCCGGAATCCATGGTATGAAACATCAAACTATCCTTCATTGGAGGGTTTGAGAAACCCTCCAATGAACCCTGCAATTCCGGTTCTGTCTGTTGGAAAATCCCCAATTGCTGAGTTTGCTCTTCATTCCATGGATTCCATGGCTCATGTAAACGCGCCTTATAAGTATATGAAAACACTGCGTAATCCGATACATTTCATTCTTGAGAAAATAACATAGGTCGGTTGGCCATGGGCTCTTGCTCTATATTACAGCGGCTGAAATAGTGAATGTGCCCTTTATCTATTACAGGCCAAATCAAGGATAAGAAGAACGAAATTGTGCCGAAGAAATGTAAAGGCGGGTTCTGGAAAAAAGCCTGTTCCTCATCCAACCCCGAGCTGGGGAGCCCAGTTGGTTAGGCACTCGTCTAGCATGCGAAACATCCCGAGTTCGAGTTCGGGCATCGCCAAAATAGCTGCGGACCTTTAACCCTTTCAGTCCCAAAAATTTACTACACTACAGAAACATCTGATATTCACAAAATGAGCTTATTTTAGGTCAAATATGCGAATTCCATAAGAAAAAAAATTCATTAAAAATTTTTATATGGTTTTTGAAACAATGCCAAAATTCTTTAACTGTGGAAAACAACAAAATAAAAAATATATATATTACCTAAAAACACTTCGAGTTATATATTTAAGGTATCTGACCATTTTATTAAAAAAAAAATTAGTAATTATTTTAACAGAAATAGTTTAAATTGCGTTTTAAATATGTGGAACTGAAATGAACTTATCAAAAATCAGGAGAAATGCTTGTTGACTATTTTCTAGATAAAAAAATAGTAGTTCTGACTTTTATTGAGATTAATGTAAAATATTGTCGAATAGAACAAAGTATGAAGAATCGAATGATGTGTGTTTGGATGTCATAACGGACATAAACATTTTGAAAAAAATATTGAAAGTGATGATGCCAAATGGCATCACTGGGACTGAATGGGTTAAACGGCCCGTACAACCAAAAATGTTTGACGAAAAATACCCCTTAAAAGAGAGAGCACGTTAAATATCCTTCAAAGTATGACCTATGTTATTGCGCAGTTTCCCACGGGTACAGGTTCCTGGAGACTATTTCCCTCCCCTTCAGGGACATGTCTAAATTGTGGAGGTGGCGCGTTATAGATGGCAGCATCTGTCACGTATATGTGTGAGTGTGAGTGTGTTGTGACTGTCTTACTTGACGAAGGTTTATAAGCGGCTCTCTGAGCAAGCACACAAGCCTGAAAATATATGTATATCATCCAACCTTCTAAGTCCTAACGCTGCCTATAGGATGTCGCCCTTAACGGTTGGTTTGAGTGCATATTCAGGTGTCGGCTCGTCACTTGACTGTGGTTCTAAAATACCACGCCCGTCGCCAGTAGCCCTCGTGTAGCTCTAGTGCGACGATAATACAAACATAACAAAATAACTATATTACAGCGGCTGAAATGATCAATATGCCTTTTTTTTTCTAAAACAGCTACTCAATCAAGGATAAGAAGAACGACATTGTTCCTTCCAGAAACTGCGCCGAGGAAATGTAAAGGCGGGTCCTGGAACAAAGCACGTTCCTCGTCTAACCCCAACGAGTTGCACAGGATGGCGCAAATAAAAGTGGCCCCGGCATGGAGCTACGAACGCAGGAAACAGCTTGGCGAGAAAAAAAACTATTGAAGCCAGGTCCTGATTTCCGGCAGGGCAAACGGGACACGTGCCCTGGGCCCTCCACTTTGAGGGGGCGCTCAAATTTTCTTCATGAACATTTATGCTCAATACAACTGCCCCAAACTTTTTAATCTGAAGTAAACAAAAAAATAAATTCACGAGCAAAACTTTACCATTAAATTGTGTTTAAACTCTGAATAAATCAATTCACAAAAATAGTTATTTTGGGGGGATTAAGCAAGCATGCTTTCCAAGCTAATTACAGGGTGAGGCAAACAAAACCGGCCCCGAGATGGATATTAGAATACGACAGAAATGTTGCCAAGTCTAAAACCAATACAAAAACAGGCTTACTCACTGAAGCTATTGATCGCTTCAATATTAAGCCCAAGCAAACGCTTGGCGACTTATTTGCCGGCAACTACGCTACGCTTTTAAGGGGTCATAGGAGTCTTAAAAATGTGCAAAGAAGGTACTACAAAGCATAGTTTGATCTTTCATGTAATTTTTTAACCACTCAATTTATAAGTATATATTTTTTTATATGTAATTCTATAAGCTTTATTTAATATAAAGCAAATTTTAAAATTTATGAAACTTAAGCCAAAACTAAAATAGATTATATTAAACATAAAGCTATTTGAACACATTGTGATTAGGCTTGCGCGGCAAATTTTGAGGTCAAAATTGAAAAAATGACCCAGAAAATGACTTTATATTGTACAAATATGTACAAACAAAGACTTATACCTAAATTCTCAGCTCAATTTTAATTGGAAATTATTTTAAGAACTTTTTCTAAAAAAAAAAAAATTAAAATTTTGATTTTAATTTTTTTTAAATAATTTCTTATTAAAATTGAGCTGAGAATTTAGGTATAAGTCTTTGTTTATACATATTTGTACAATATAAAGTCATTTTCTGGGTCATTTTTTCAATTTTGACCTCAAAATTTGCCGCGCAAGCCTAATCACAATGTGTTCAAATAGCTTTATGTTTAATATCATTTATTTTAGTTTTGGCTAAAGTTTCATAAATTTTAAATTTTTTCTTATATTAAATAAATCTTATAGAATTACATATAAAAAATTATAGTACTTATATATAGAGTAGTTAAAAAATTACATGAAAGATCAAACTATACTTTGTAGTACCTTCTTTGCACATTTTTAAGACTCCTATGACCCCTTAAAAGCTAGTTGAAATGGAATATCAACAAGGTTAGTAGAGCTGATCAAGATTTAGTGATTATTTGATTTTTCGATCATTATTTATCCTAGAGAATCGGACCTTTTTGTGTTTGGTAATACAAAACATTCTAAATTGATTGCAAGACCCTAAATTTGCATTATGGGACGTCTTCATACAATACGAACTAAGATCTGAATTCGCCACTAGTCTATGAGTAGCTCTAATGTGAAGCTAATCCGATCCAACCAATGCAAAAACAGGTTTCAGGCGGCTTCAAGAGTTTTTCTCGCCAAGCATTTTAACGTATTCCCATCCCTAGCTCGGGGCCGGTTTTGTTTGCCTCACCCTGTACTTCGGCTATTTTTTTTGGTAAACACTAAGATAGGAAAATACAGGGTGAGGCAAATAAAACCGGCCCCGATCTAGAGATGGGAATACGTTGAAATGCTTGGCGAGAAAAACTCTTGAAGCCGCCTGAAACCTGTTTTTGCATTGGTTGGATCGGATTCGCTTCACATTAGAGCTACTCATAGACTAGTGGCGAGTTCAGATCTTAGTTCGTATTGTATGAAGACGTCCCATACTACAAATTTTGTGTCTTGCAATAAATTTAGAATGTTTTGCATTACCAAAAACAAAAAGGTCCGATTCTCTAGGATAAATAACAATCGAAACAATCAAATAATCACTAAATCTTGATCAGCTCTACTGACCTTGTTTATATTCCATTTCAACTAGCTTCTGAAAGCGTAGCGTAGTTGCTGGCAAATAAGTCGCCAAGCGTTTGTTTGGGCTTAATATTGAAGCGATCAATAGCTTCAGTAAGCAAACCTGTTTTTGTATTGGTTTTAGACTTGGCACCATTTCTGTCGTATTCTTATCTCCACCTGGGGCCCGGTTTTGTTTGCCTCACCCTGTACACTCAGACATTTTATCGAGGTATGTTTTGGGGCCCCGAAATTTGCTCGTGCCCTGGGCCCAGTTGTAAGTCGGGCTCTGATTGAAGCAGCCGGAAAGTCTCCAAGTCGAATTCACAAAGTATTTAAGAGTTCAATGGCTTCACTAACCTAACTTCACTAATCAAACCTATTTTTTTCATGGATTATTTTGGTTGTTGTTAGACTAGAGCTGAAAATAAGCTATTGACGGCTTGGGTTCAGATCATAGAAATGGAAAAACCGTGTGCTGTCAATACCACCTAGATTAGAAAGCCGAAGAACTAAGCAACACAACGTCACACTTGTAGACCAATTTCGATTTGTTGACCATAACGACGTATCTTCATTCATCTTATCTTAAAAAAGTATTCAAATACAAGATCTAGTCACGAATGATCATTTGTCAAAACCACAGAATCGGTCCACTAATATGACGTCAAGTATTTAGTTCGCCGGCCTTCTAATCTAGGTGGTATTGGTGCTATCTAGAGGGGAAACGGAGGGTCAAAATCTGTTTACTTTGGACACCTCAACATGACGGCCAGTTGAGTAGAAAATGACAGTACTGAAATTGCGCTTTTTTTTAGAAGATGCCATCTTTTAGCTGGTGAATCTTTGAAATTTTTTGTAGACGCGGAGTGTTCTTTTATGATTCATGAATCATGTTTTTTTTTTTTTTTTTTTTTTGGGGGGGGGGGGGTAGCTCTATTTCTATTTAGCGAAATAAATTTAATGTCAGACTCAATTTTAAATGACATTTTATTATTGGTTAGGCTTAACGATGAATATAAAACCAATAATTCCACATTATCAATAAACAGCTATGCAAATTTTCGGTTGGACACTAACAAAAAGAAATTCGAAATATTTGGAGTTATCAACTTGAATCAACCGAAGAGTTCTATAGTAGGGTAAAGGAACTACTCGTACTGAGCTGCTATCGGCAGCCATGGCTCAATATGGACCCCGAATAGCGGGGCAGTTAAGCCGAATAAGTGATAGTTAATTTATAATTTTGATACTGAGAAAGGAAGTATACCCAGGGCAAAGGCGAAAATCGAGCCCGCACCCGTTACAGCGCGCTGACTGCTAGCGTTATGGCCGGCGATCAAACCTCTCAGCCATCGGACCCAACATGCCACCCTATATTGTCTCCGTGTTGGTTCATGGTGTTGTTTTTAGGTTCAGTCTCTACCCTACTATAGAACTTTTTGGGCAGCACTTCCTGTCTAAAGCCTCGGTTTCCTCGAAGTCTGTCAACAGATTTAAGCGGTCGGACATGTGCGGTGAGTAACGTCATAGAAACAACTAACATTGATTACGCTAGAGTGGTTTCTTCGGGAGCGTTGCCGGACAACTCAAACGACCGCCAGATTGAGTTGCTGTTGAGTGCGTTGGCGAATCCTGATGACAACGTTTTTTGCTGTTGTCTGTTGCGTGGTGTGCTTGCCAAAATTTAAAAATTTGAGTAAATGAAGGGAGGCGACAGTTGTTTTACACTTGCCGAGGAAGAAATGCCAATTGATTTTGTGAAAATCAACGAAGAACCTAAATTTTCCATTTTTGACATGCAAAGACGAAAACAAAAACAAGAGCAGAGTTGAATCGACGGAGTTCGCTAGGTTTCCAGTTTCATGTCAATGTAACATTGATTACGCTAGAGTGGTTTCTTCGGGAGCGTTGCCGGACAACTCAAACGACCGCCAGATTGAGTTGCTGTTGAGTGCGTTGGTGAATCCTGATGACAACGTTTTTTGCTGTTGTCTGTTGCGTGGTGTGCTTGCCAAAATTAAAAAATTTGAGGAAATGAAGGGAGGAGAGAGTTGTTTTACGCTTGCCGAGGAAGAAATGCTAATTGATTTTGTGAAAATCACGACGAACCTAAATTTTCCATTTTTGACATGCAAAGACGAAAACCAAAACAACAGCAGAGTTGAATTGAGTGAGTTCGCTAGGTTTCCAGTTTCATGTCAATGTAACGTTCAGATGAAGCGGTGGCCGGTAGAGTGACGTCATCCACGTATAATAGCTGTCGCATTTTTCTGGCGACCGATTCCGAGGAAACCAAGGCTTTATCCATACTTCTAGACCAGGCCACTTTTATTTGCGTCACCCTGTACAATTCCGGGGAATCGGGTGCAACCATTCGTGTGCGTGAAGAGATTCTTCTGCTGCTCAACGAACTTTTTGTTTATTTAAACAAAATCTTGGTCTTTGTTTTTTTAAATTATAAATTGTGTACCATGCTTATTTAAAGGGGTGTTTTCTTTAGACCTATCTATCACTGCACTACACTGACGCTTTTCTGAATCACTTCAAAAAATAAGATACCATTTTAAGGGGTCATAGGAGTCTTAAAAATGTGCAAAGAAGGTACTACAAAGCATAGTCTGATCTTTAATGTAATTTTTTAACTACTCAATATATAAGTATAATTTTTTTTGTATAATTATACAAGATTTATTTATTATAAAACAAATTTTAAAATTTATGAAACTTAAGCCAAAACTAAAATAAATGATATTAAACATAAAGCTATTTGAACACATTGTCATTAGGCTTGCGCGGCAAATTTTGAGGTAAAAATTGATAATATGAATAAGAAAATGACTTTATATTGTACAAATATGTACAAACTAAGACTTATACATAAATTCTCAACTCAATTTTAATTAGAAATTATTTTAAAGACTTTTTTCTAAAAAAATCAATAAAAAAATTAAAATTTCGATTTAAATTTTTTTTAAAAATAATTTCTAATTAAAATTGAGATAAAAAATTTAGGTATAAGTCTTTGTTTGTACATATTTGTACAATATAAAGTCATTTTCTTGGTCATTTCTTCAATTTTCGACCTCAAAATTTGCCGCGCAAGCCTAATCCCAATGTGTTCAAATAGCTTTATGTTAAATATCATTTATTTTAGTTTTGGCTAAAGTTTCATAAATTTTCATTTTTTTGTTATTTTAAATAAATCTTATAGAATTACATATAAAAAATTATACTTATATATTGAGTAGTTAAAAAATTACATCAAAGATCAAACTATACATTGTAGTACCTTCTTTGCACATTTTTAAGACCCCTATGACCCCTTAACATAACGATCCAGGAATCGAGTCCCTGTTCGGGCGAAATTCTTTTTATTCGACAAGGTTGTTTAAAGGTTAAAAGAAAGAATTTCGCCTGAAAAGGGACTCGATCCCTGGACCGTTAGGTTAAAAGCCTAACGCTCTACCGACTGAGCTATCCGGGCTCAAGAATAGTGCACCTATACCCAAATCATAGCGTAAAAATAAACGACCTTGGTTTGTAAAAAGAAAGAATTTCGCCCGAACAGGGGCTCGAACACTGGACCGTTAAGGGGGGATCATAGTAAACAAAAACCAAAAAATCGAATTTTTGAAACCAATATTTTCTGATAGATGGAAACCCAATCTATCGAATGAGACCAATTTTGTATAGATCGGTTAATTATTTCTTATAAAAAATTAAAATTATAAAAATAAACAAATGTACCACGCCCCCTTTGAATTACTAATTGTATGCTTGTATTATTTATGTATTACATTATAAAATATGATTTTTTTGTGTTGATATTTGAAAACCAACCACTGGCTCAATGTAAAAAAAAATTCCCGACGATTTACATGAAATTCGGTTAACAAGAAATGTTTCGGTGGTCATTTCGAGTTCGTGTTAACGGGATCGACTGTATTTGTTTTTCGCGTTTTACTCAAAACTATAGTTTTCAACACTTAGGTACACTTTTCTCCAAACCTATCGAATATTTTTTAATAATTTTTTTTGTGTGTTATAAAACCATTTTAGATCTATTTAAGTCACCTAATTTAGTCTTACAAATTAAAATAAATATTTTATTATTTTACACTTTTCTTCGTTGAAAATCAGAATTTTTATGAATGTTGAATATAATGTTTTAAAAATAGAATTTAAAAATTATTTTAGGCAAAAAAAAATAGGTGACTTGATTAGATCTAAAATGGTTTTATAACACACAAAAGAAATTATTCAGAAATATTTAATAGATTTGGAGAAAAGTGTACCGAAAAAGTACTTGTATTTTTGAAAATTCGTAATTGTATGTTTCAAAAGATGTCTTTTTTCAAAAATAATAATTTTTGAAAATAAGATTCTTAGGAGTAAATATAATAATAAAAGTACAATTTATAATTTGATACAATTTTTTTTATTGTACCATCATTTTTAAATGATTTAGAGCCTTTCGAAATCAATACTAAGAATTGGTCATTTTTGCTGTCGCTTACTATGATCCCCCCTTAAGCTAAAAGCCTAACGCTCCACCGACTGAGCTATCCGGGCTCAAGAAAAAGTGAAGCTATACCCAAAGCATAGCGTAAAAATAAACAATCTTGTCTAATGAAATGAAAAATTTCGCCCGAACAGGGACTCGAACCCTGGACCGTTAGGTTAAAAGCCTAACGCTCTACCGACTGAGCTATCCGGGCTCAAATATAGTGCACCTATACCCAAAGCATAGCGTAAAAATAAACAACCTTGTCGAATGAAAAGAAAGAATTTCGCCCGAACAGGGACTCGAACCCTGGACCGTTAGGTTAAAAGCCTAACGCTCTACCGACTGAGCTATCCGGGCTAAAGAACAGTGCACCTAAACTCAAAGCTTAGCGAAAAATAAACGACCATGGTAAAGTGCATCTACACCACGTTGCAAAATGATAGAACCACCTTGTTTCTTATGAGTAAAAACTGTATAATATATTTTTGAATAAGTTTGTAATGCTTCCAGAAACTAGAATAGTATAATTAATTAGAATGCAGGATATCAAGCTGTGAGAAGTTTTGGGTTTGGCTTAATAAGCAAATGTTTAAAACAAATGGAGATTTACTGTTGCAAAATGATAGCACCACTCTTACTTTTAAGTAAACAGGCGAAATTGCATGTGTTAAAGATCCTCACGGAGGATAGAAATAGGCAACCGGAAACATTTCTAGCCATAAAAGCTTTGTTTTATCTAGTTAAACTAACCTTGACTGCATTTATTGTGAATAAGCCAAATCAATAGATTTGAAAAGGTACTAATTAAGTGTGGGTAGGAAAAAGTAGCTGTCAGGTTTTGAAAAGGGGCAAATTGCAGTTTTAAACCAAGCAGAATTGTCGTCACGGAATATAGCAAGACATATTGGACGTTCACCGCACGTGGTTAATAACTTTCTCCATCTTAGATCAAAATATGGGAAGAAGAAATCAACTGGACGACCTCGAAAGCAAACAATTCGGCAAGAAAAATTAGTTGTAGAGAAACTAAAAGTCGGGGAAACATTGACCAGATTATCACGAGACCCCATCATCAACGTTCACCAGTCTCCTTTATCAGGAGTGGTTAGGCGGAACGAACATCTTGTGCTGTACAAGAAAAAGAAAACCCAACCGAGACCTACAGAGCTTCACCAGCGAAATATTATGCAATGGGCTAAAGAGCATATGACTTGGAAAGAACAGTAGCTTCAATAGTATTCAGTGACGAAAAAAATTCAACTTAGATGTTCCTGATGGATGGGAGTATTATTATTAGATGGATCTTCGAAATGAAGAAAGTATTTTCTCTAAGAGACAGTGGAGGGGGAATATCGCTAATGGTTTGGGCTGGTTATGGAAGCTCAGGGCAGACCAATAATGTGTTTCCCTCTGGTCGAATGAAAACAGAAGACTACCAAGACATGTTGGAAGACAATTTGTTGCCGTTTGGAGAAAAAATTGGGGGTCCATTTTAGAAATTCCATCATCATAATGCCAGTATTCACGTTGCCAACTCGCCTTGGCATTGTTTCCTGGATAACGAAGTGCAGGTTATTTACTGGACAGCTTGTTATCCTGATTTGAAGAAAATAGAGAACGTTTGGGGTACCTAAGCAGGGCCGTATACGCCACCGGAAAGCAATATACAACTGTTCAGGAAATAAACGACGCTATTATAACAGAATGCAAAAATATTAATGCAGATGTACTTAAACGTCTAGTCAAAAGCATGTCTGATCGAATTTTTGAAGTTACAGCCAAAAAGGGGTATGTTATTATACATTAATTATGACTGGTCCTATCATTTTGCAACACAATATTTGCATTTTTATTTCATTACACGAAAAGTTAAACAAGTACTATGTTTTTATTCTGCTATTTTCATTCTTATTACGTATATTTCCAATAAAAGTATTAATTTCAATGATTTCTTTCAATTATTTTATGCTACGTTGAAAATACATGGTGGTTCTATCATTATGCAACGCAGTGTATACTCAAAGCTTAGCGTATAAATAAACAACCTTGTCTAATGAAATGAAAAATTTCGCCCGAACAGGGACTCGAACCATGGACCGTTAGGTTAAAAGCCTAACGCTCTACAGACTGAGCTATCCGGGCTCAAGAAAAGTGCACCTATACCCAAAGCATAGCGTAAAAATAAACAACCTTGTTTAATGAAAAGAAAGAATTTCGCCCGAACATTGACTCGAACCCTGGACCGTTAGGTTAAAAGCCTAACGCTCTACCGACTGAGCTATCTGGGCTCAAATATAGTGCACCTATACCCAAAGCATAGCGTAAAAATAAACAACCTTGTCGAATGAAAAGAAAGAATTTCGCCCGGACAGGGACTCGAACCCTGGACCGTTAGGTTAAAAGCCTAACGCTCTACCGACTGAGCTATCCGGGCTCAAGAAAAGTGCAGCTATACCCAAAGCATAGCGTAAAAATAAACAGCCTTGTCTAATGAAAAGAAAGAATTTCGCCCGAACAGGGACTCGAACCCTGGACCGTTAGGTTAAAAGCCTAACGCTCTACCGACTGAGCTATCCGGGCTCAAATATAGTGCACCTATACCCAAAGCATAGCGTAAAAATAAACAACCTTGTTTAATGAAAAGAAAGAATTTCGCCCGTACATTGACTCGAACCCTGGACCGTTAGGTTAAAAGCCTAACGCTCTACCGACTGAGCTATCTGGGCTGAAATATAGTGCACCTATACCCAAAGCATAGCGTAAAAATAATCAACCTTGTCGAATGAAAAGAAAGAATTTCGCCCGAACAGGGACTCGAACCCTGGACCGTTAGGTTAAAAGCCTAACGCTCTGCCGACTGAGCTATCCGGGCTAAATAACAGTGCACCTAAACTCAAAGCTTAGCGAAAAATAAACGACCTTGGTAAAGTGCATCTATACTCAAAGCTTAGCGTAAAAATAAACAACCTTGTCTAATGAAATGAAAAATTTCGCCCGAACAGGGACTCGAACCCTGGACCGTTAGGTTAAAAGCCTAACGCTCTACAGACTGAGCTATCCGGGCTCAAGAAAAGTGCACCTATACCCAAAGCATAGCGTAAAAATAAACAACCTTGTCTAATGAAAAGAAAGAATTTCGCCCGAACAGGGACTCGAACCCTGGACCGTTAGGTTAAAAGCCTAACGCTCTACCGACTGAGCTATCCGGGCTCAAGAACAGTGCACCTATACTCAAAGCTTAGCGTAAAAATAAACGACCTTGGTAAACTGCATCTATACTCAAAGCTTAGCGTAAAAATAAACAACCTTGTCTAATGAAATGAAAATTTTCGCCCGAACAGGGACTCGAACCCTGGACCGTTAGGTTAAAAGCCTAACGCTCTACCGACTGAGCTATCCGGGCTCAAGAAAAGTGCAGCTATACCCAAAGCATAGCGTAAAAATAAACAGCCTTGTCTAATGAAAAGAAAGAATTTCGCCCGAACATTGACTCGAACCCTGGACCGTTAGGTTAAAAGCCTAACGCTCTACCGACTGAGCTATCTGGGCTCAAATATAGTGCACCTATACCCAAAGCATAGCGTAAAAATAAACAACCTTGTCGAATGAAAAGAAAGATTTTCGCCCGAACAGGGACTCGAACCCTGGACCGTTAGGTTAAAAGCCTAACGCTCTACCGACTGAGCTATCCGGGCTCAAGAAAAAGTGCAGCTATACCCAAAGCATAGCGTAAAAATAAACAACCTTGTCTAATGAAATGAAAAATTTCGCCCGAACAGGGACTCGAACCCTGGACCGTTAGGTTAAAAGCCTAACGCTCTACAGACTGAGCTATCCGGGCTCAAGAACAGTGCACCTCTACTCAAAGCTTAGCGTAAAAATAAACGACCTTGGTAAACTGCATCTATACTCAAAGCTTAGCGTAAAAATAAACAACCTTGTCTAATGAAATGAAAATTTTCGCCCGAACAGGGACTCGAACCCTGGACCGTTAGGTTAAAAGCCTAACGCTCTACCGACTGAGCTATCCGGGCTCAAGAAAAGTGCAGCTATACCCAAAGCATAGCCTAAAAATAAACAGCCTTGTCTAATGAAAAGAAAGAATTTCGCCCGAACAGGGAGTCGAACCCTGGACCTTTAGGTTAAAAGCCTAACGCTCTACCGACTGAGCTATCCGGGCTCAAGAACAGTGCACCTAAACTCAAAGTTTAGAGTAAAAATAAACGACCTTGGTAAAGTGCATCTATACTTAAAGTTTTGCGTAAAAAAAAAACAACCTCATCTAATGAAAAGAAAGAAATTCGCCCGAACAGGGACTCGAACCCTGGACCGTTAGGTTAAAAGCCTAACGCTCTACCGACTGAGCTATCCGAGCTCAAATATAGTGCACCTATACCCAAAGCATAGCGTAAAAATAAACAACCTTGTCGAATGAAAAGAAAGAATTTCGCCCGAACAGGGACTCGAACCCTGGACCGTTATGTTAAAAGCCTAACGCTCTGCCGACTGAGCTATCCGGGCTAAAGAACAGAGAACCTAAACTCAAAGCTTCGCGTAAAAATAAACGACCTTGGTAAAGTACACCTATACTCAAAGCTTAGCGTAAAAATAAACAAACTTGTCGAATGAAAAGAAAGAATTTCGCCCGAACAGGGACTCGAACCCTGGACCGTTAGGTTAAAAGCCTAACGCTCTACCGACTGAGCTATCCGGGCTCAAGAAAAGTGCACCTATACCCAAAGCATAGCGCAAAAATAAACAATCTTATCTTATGAAAAGAAAGAAATTCGCCCGAACAGGGACTCGAACCCTGGACCGTTAGGTTAAAAGCCTAACGCTCTACCGACTGAGCTATCCGGGCTCAAATATAGTGCACCTATACCCAAAGCATAGCGTAAAAATAAACAACCTTTCTAATGAAAAGAAATAATTTCGCCCGAACAGGGACTCGAACGTTAGGTTAAAAGCCTTACGCTCTACAGACTGAGCTATCCGGGCTCAAGAAAAGTGCACCTATACCCAAAGCATAGCGTAAAAATAAAAAACCTTGTCTAATGAAAAGAAAGAATTTCGCCCGAACAGGGACTCGAACCCTGGACCGTTAGGTTAAAAGCCTAACGCTCTACCGACTGAGCTATCTGGGCTCAAATATAGTGCACCTATACCCAAAGCATAGCGTAAAAATAAACAACCTTGTCGAATGAAAAGAAAGAATTTCGCCCGAACAGGGACTCGAACCCTGGACCGTTAGGTTAAAAGCCTAACGCTCTACCGACTGAGCTATCCGGGCTCAAGAAAAAGTGCAGCTATACCCAAAGCATAGCGTAAAAATAAACAACCTTGTCTAATGAAAGAAAGAATTTCGCCCGAACAGGGACTCGAACACTGGACCGTTATGTTAAAAGCCTAACGCTCTGCCGACTGAGCTATCCGGGCTAAAGAACAGTGCACCTAAACTCAAAGCTTAGCGAAAAATAAACGACCTTGGTAAAGTGCATCTATACTCAAAGCTTAGCGTAAAAATAAACAACCTTGTCTAATGAAATGAAAAATTTCGCCCGAACAGGGACTCGAACCCTGGACCGTTAGGTTAAAAGCCTTACGCTCTACAGACTGAGCTATCCGGGCTCAAGAAAAGTGCACCTATACCCAAAGCATAGCGTAAAAATAAACAACCTTGTCTAATGAAAAGAAAGAATTTCGCCCGAACAGGGACTCGAACCCTGGACCGTTAGGTTAAAAGCCTAACGCTCTACCGACTGAGCTATCCGGTCTCAAGAACAGTGCACCTATACTCAAAGCTTAGCGTAAAAATAAACGACCTTGGTAAAGTGCATCTATACTCAAAGCTTAGCGTAAAAATAAACATCCTTGTCTAATGAAATGAAAATTTTCGCCCGAACAGGGACTCGAACCCTGGACCGTTAGGTTAAAAGCCTAACGCTCTACCGACTGAGCTATCCGGGCTCAAGAAAAGTGCAGCTATACCCAAAGCATAGCGTAAAAATAAACAGCCTTGTCCAATGAAAAGAAAGAATTTCGCCCGAACAGGGAGTCGAACCCTGGACCGTTTGGTTAAAAGCCTAACGCTCTACCGACTGAGCTATCCGGGCTCAAGAAAAAGTGCAGCTATACCCAAAGCATAGCGTAAAAATAAACAACCTTGTCTAATGAAAGAAAGAATTTCGCCCGAACAGGGACTCGCACCCTGGACCGTTACGTTAAAAGCCTAACGCTCTGCCGACTGAGCTATCCGGGCTAAAGAACAGTGCACCTAAACTCAAAGCTTCGCGTAAAAATAAACGACCTTGGTAAAGTACACCTATACTCAAAGCTTAGCGTAAAAATAAACAAACTTGTCTAATGAAAAGAAAGAATTTCGCCCGAACAGGGACTCGAACCCTGGACCGTTAGGTTAAAAGCCTAACGCTCTACCGACTGAGCTATCCGGGCTCAAATATAGTGCACCTATACCCAAAGCATAGCGTAAAAATAAACATCCTTTCTAATGAAAAGAAAGAATTTCGCCCGAACAGGGACTCGAACCCTGGACCGTTAGGTTAAAAGCCTAACGCTCTACCGACTGAGCTATCCGGGCGCAAGAAAAGTGCACCTATACCCAAAGCATAGCCTAAAAATAAACAGCCTTGTCTAATGAAAAGAAAGAATTTCGCCCGAACAGGGAGTCGAACCCTGGACCTTTAGGTTAAAAGCCTAACGCTCTACCGACTGAGCTATCCGGGCTCAAGAAAAGTGCACCTAAACTCAAAGTTTAGAGTAAAAATAAACGACCTTGGTAAAGTGCATCTATACTTAAAGTTTTGCGTAAAAAAACAACAACCTTGTCTAATGAAAAGAAAGAAATTAGCCCGAACAGGGACTCGAACCCTGGACCGTTAGGTTAAAAGCCTAACGCTCTACCGACTGAGCTATCCGAGCTCAAATATAGTGCACCTATACCCAAAGCATAGCGTAAAAATAAACAACCTTGTCGAATGAAAAGAAAGAATTTCGCCCGAACAGGGACTCGAACCCTGGACCGTTAGGTTAAAAGCCTAACGCTCTACCGACTGAGCTATCCGGGCTCAAGAAAAAGTGCAGCTATACCCAAAGCATAGCGTAAAAATAAACAACCTTGTCTAATGAAAGAAAGAATTTCGCCCGAACAGGGACTCGAACCCTGGACCGTTATGTTAAAAGCCTAACGCTCTGCCGACTGAGCTATCCGGGCTAAAGAACAGTGCACCTAAACTCAAAGCTTCGCGAAAAATAAACGACCTTGGTAAAGTACACCTATACTCAAAGCTTAGCGTAAAAATAAACAAACTTGTCGAATGAAAAGAAAGAATTTCGCCCGAACAGGGACTCGAACCCTGGACCGTTAGGTTAAAAGCCTAACGCTCTACCGACTGAGCTATCCGGGCTCAAGAAAAGTGCACCTATACCCAAAGCATAGCGCAAAAATAAACAATCTTATCTTATGAAAAGAAAGAAATTCGCCCGAACAGGGACTCGAACCCTGGACCGTTAGGTTAAAAGCCTAACGCTCTACCGACTGAGCTATCCGGGCTCAAATATAGTGCACCTATACCCAAAGCATAGCGTAAAAATAAACAACCTTTCTAATGAAAAGAAATAATTTCGCCCGAACAGGGACTCGAACCCTGGAACGTTAGGTTAAAAGCCTTACGCTCTACAGACTGAGCTATCCGGGCTCAAGAAAAGTGCACCTATACCCAAAGCATAGCGTAAAAATAAACAACCTTGTCTAATGAAAAGAAAGAATTTCGCCCGAACAGGGACTCGAACCCTGGACCGTTAGGTTAAAAGCCTAACGCTCTACCGACTGAGCTATCCGGGCTCAAGAACAGTGCACCTATACTCAAAGCTTAGCGTAAAAATAAACGACCTTGGTAAAGTGCATCTATACTCAAAGCTTAGCGTAAAAATAAACAACCTTGTCTAATGAAATGAAAATTTTCGCCCGAACAGGGACTCGAACACTGGACCGTTAGGTTAAAAGCCTAACGCTCTACCGACTGAGCTATCCGGGCTCAAGAAAAGTGCAGCTATACCCAAAGCATAGCGTAAAAATAAACAGCCTTGTCTAATGAAAAGAAAGAATTTCGCCCGAACAGGGAGTCGAACCCTGGACCGTTTGGTTAAAAGCCTAACGCTCTACCGACTGAGCTATCCGAGCTCAAATATAGTGCACCTATACCCAAAGCATAGCGTAAAAATAAACAACCTTGTCGAATGAAAAGAAAGAATTTCGCCCGAACAGGGACTCGAACCCTGGACCGTTAGGTTAAAAGCCTAACGCTCTACCGACTGAGCTATCCGGGCTCAAAAGGGTGCAGCTATACCCAAAGCATAGCGTAAAAATAAACAGCCTTGTCTAATGAAAAGAAAGAATTTCGCCCGAACAGGGACTCGAACCCTGGACCGTTAGGTTAAAAGCCTAACGCTCTACCGACTGAGCTATCCGGGCTCAAATATAGTGCACCTATACCCAAAGCATAGCGTAAAAATAAACAACCTTGTTTAATGAAAAGAAAGAATTTCGCCCGAACATTGACTCGAACCCTGGACCGTTAGGTTAAAAGCCTAACGCTCTACCGACTGAGCTATCTGGGCTCAAATATAGTGCACCTATACCCAAAGCATAGCGTAAAAATAAACAACCTTGTCGAATGAAAAGAAAGAATTTCGCCCGAACAGGAACTCGAACCCTGGACCGTTAGGTTAAAAGCCTAACGCTCTACCGACAGAGCTATCCGGGCTCAAGAAAAAGTGCAGCTATACCCAAAGCATAGCGTAAAAAATAAACAACCTAGTCTAATGAAAGAAAGAATTTCGCCCGAACAGGGACTCGAACCCTGGACCGTTAGGTTAAAAGCCTAACGCTCTGCCGACTGAGCTATCCGGGCTAAAGAACAGTGCACCTAAACTCAAAGCTTAGCGAAAAATAAACGACCTTGGTAAAGTGCATCTATACTCAAAGCTTAGCGTAAAAATAAACAACCTTGTCTAATGAAATGAAAAATTTCGCCCGAACAGGGACTCGAACCCTGGACCGTTAGGTTAAAAGCCTAACGCTCTACAGACTGAGCTATCCGGGCTCAAGAACAGTGCACCTATACTCAAAGCTTAGCGTAAAAATAAACGACCTTGGTAAACTGCATCTATACTCAAAGCTTAGCGTAAAAATAAACAACCTTGTCTAATGAAATGAAAATTTTCGCCCGAACAGGGACTCGAACCCTGGACCGTTAGGTTAAAAGCCTAACGCTCTACCGACTGAGCTATCCGGGCTCAAGAAACGTGCAGCTATACCCAAAGCATAGCGTAAAAATAAACAGCCTTGTCTAATGAAAAGAAAGAATTTCGCCCGAACAGGGAGTCAAACCCTGGACCGTTTGGTTAAAAGCCTAACGCTCTACCGACTGAGCTATCCGAGCTCAAATATAGTGCACCTATACCCAAAGCATAGCGTAAAAATAAACAACCTTGTCGAATGAAAAGAAAGAATTTCGCCCGAACAGGGACTCGAACCCTGGACCGTTAGGTTAAAAGCCTAACGCTCTACCGACTGAGCTATCCGGGCTCAAAAGGGTGCAGCTATACCCAAAGCATAGCGTAAAAATAAACAGCCTTGTCTAATGAAAAGAAAGAATTTCGCCCGAACAGGGACTCGAACCCTGGACCGTTAGGTTAAAAGCCTAACGCTCTACCGACTGAGCTATCCGGGCTCAAATATAGTGCACCTATACCCAAAGCATAGCGTAAAAATAAACAACCTTGTTTAATGAAAAGAAAGAATTTCGCCCGAACATTGACTCGAACCCTGGACCGTTAGGTTAAAAGCCTAACGCTCTACCGACTGAGCTATCTGGGCTCAAATATAGTGCACCTATACCCAAAGCATAGCGTAAAAATAAACAACCTTGTCGAATGAAAAGAAAGAATTTCGCCCGAACAGGAACTCGAACCCTGGACCGTTAGGTTAAAAGCCTAACGCTCTACCGACAGAGCTATCCGGGCTCAAGAAAAAGTGCAGCTATACCCAAAGCATAGCGTAAAAAATAAACAACCTAGTCTAATGAAAGAAAGAATTTCGCCCGAACAGGGACTCGAACCCTGGACCGTTAGGTTAAAAGCCTAACGCTCTGCCGACTGAGCCATCCGGGCTAAAGAACAGTGCACCTAAACTCAAAGCTTAGCGAAAAATAAACGACCTTTGTAAAGTGCATCAATACTCAAAGCTTAGCGTAAAAATAAACAACCTTGTCTAATGAAATGAAAAATTACCCCCGAACAGGGACTCGAACCCTGGACCGTTAGGTTAAAAGCCTAACGCTCTACAGACTGAGCTATCCGGGCTCAAGAACAGTGCACCTATACTCAAAGCTTAGCGTAAAAATAAACGACCTTGGTAAACTGCATCTATACTCAAAGCTTAGCGTAAAAATAAACAACCTTGTCT
This sequence comes from Hylyphantes graminicola, assembly GCA_023701765.1. Classification (NCBI taxonomy): domain Eukaryota; kingdom Metazoa; phylum Arthropoda; class Arachnida; order Araneae; family Linyphiidae; genus Hylyphantes; species Hylyphantes graminicola. Next base: position 12,776,941 of record CM043120.1, read on the forward strand.
AATGAAATGAAAATTTTCGCCCGAACAGGGACTCGAACCCTGGACCGTTAGGTTAAAAGCCTAACGCTCTACCGACTAAGCTATCCGGGCTACCCAAAGCATAGCCTAAAAATAAACAGCCTTGTTTAATGAAAAGAAAGAATTTCGCCCGAACCTGGAGTCGAACCCTGGACCTTTAGGTTAAAAGCCTAACGCTCTACCGACTGAGCTATCCGGGCTCAAGAACAGTGCACCTAAACTCAAAGTTTAGAGTAAAAATAAACGACCTTGGTAAAGTGCATCTTTATTAAAGTTTTGCGTAAAAAAAAAAAACCTTGTCTAATGAAAAGAAAGAAATTCGCCCGAACAGGGACTCGAACCCTGGACCGTTAGGTTAAAAGCCTAACGCTCTACCGACTGAGCTATCCGAGCTCAAATATAGTGCACCTATACCCAAAGCATAGCGTAAAAATAAACAACCTTGTCGAATGAAAAGAAAGAATTTCGCCCGAACAGGGACTCGAACCCTGGACCGTTAGGTTAAAAGCCTAACGCTCTACCGACTGAGCTAACCGGGCTCAAGAAAAAGTGCAGCTATACCCAAAGCATAGCGTAAAAATAAACAACCTTGTCTAATGAAAGAAAGAATTTCGCCCGAACAGGGACTCGAACCCTGGACCGTTATGTTAAAAGCCTAACGCTCTGCCGACTGAGCTATCCGGGCTAAAAAACAGTGCACCTAAACTCAAAGCTTCGCGTAAAAATAAACGACCTTGGTAAAGTACACCTATACTCAAAGCTTAGCGTAAAAATAAACAAACTTGTCGAATGAAAAGAAAGAATTTCGCCCGAACAGGGACTCGAACCCTGGACCGTTAGGTTAAAAGCCTAACGCTCTACCGACTGAGCTATCCGGGTTCAAATATAGTGCACCTATACCCAAAGCATAGCGTAAAAATAAACAACCTTGTCTAATGAAAAGAAAGAATTTCGCCCGAACAGGGACTCGAACCCTGGACCGTTAGGTTAAAAGCCTAACGCTCTACCGACTGAGCTATCCGGGCTCAAGAAAAGTGCACCTATACCCAAAGCATAGCGTAAAAATAAACAACCTTGTTTAATGAAAAGAAAGAATTTCGCCCGAACATTGACTCGAACCCTGGACCGTTAGGTTAAAAGCCTAACGCTCTACCGACTGAGCTATCTGGGATCAAATATAGTGCACCTATACCCAAAGCATAGCGTAAAAATAAACAACCTTGTCGAATGAAAAGAAAGAATTTCGCCCGAACAGGGACTCGAACCCTGGACCGTTAGGTTAAAAGCCTAACGCTCTACCGACTGAGCTATCCGGGCTCAAGAAAAAGTGCAGCTATACCCAAAGCATAGCGTAAAAATAAACAACCTTGTCTAATGAAAGAAAGAATTTCGCCCGAACAGGGACTCGAACACTGGACCGTTATGTTAAAAGCCTAACGCTCTGCCGACTGAGCTATCCGGGCTAAAGAACAGTGCACCTAAACTCAAAGCTTAGCGAAAAATAAACGACCTTGGTAAAGTGCATCTATACTCAAAGCTTAACGTAAAAATAAACAACCTTGTCTAATGAAATGAAAAATTTCGCCCGAACAGGGACTTGAACCCTGGACCGTTAGGTTAAAAGCCTTACGCTCTACAGACTGAGCTATCCGGGCTCAAGAAAAGTGCACCTATACCCAAAGCATAGCGTAAAAATAAACAACCTTGTCTAATGAAAAGAAAGAATTTCGCCCGAACAGGGACTCGAACCCTGGACCGTTAGGTTAAAAGCCTAACGCTCTACCGACTGAGCTATCCGGGCTCAAGAACAGTGCACCTATACTCAAAGCTTAGCGTAAAAATAAACGACCTTGGTAAAGTGCATCTATACTCAAAGCTTAGCGTAAAAATAAACAACCTTGTCTAATGAAATGAAAATTTTCGCCCGAACAGGGACTCGAACCCTGGACCGTTAGGTTAAAAGCCTAACGCTCTACCGACTGAGCTATCCGGGCTCAAGAAAAGTGCAGCTATACCCAAAGCATAGCGTAAAAATAAACAGCCTTGTCTAATGAAAAGAAAGAATTTGCCCGAACAGGGACTCGCACCCTGGACCGTTATGTTAAAAGCCTAACGCTCTGCCGACTGAGCTATCCGGGCTAAAGAACAGTGCACCTAAACTCAAAGCTTCGCGTAAAAATAAACGACCTTGGTAAAGTACACCTATACTCAAAGCTTAGCGTAAAAATAAACAAACTTGTCGAATGAAAAGAAAGAATTTCGCCCGAACAGGGACTCGAACCCTGGACCGTTAGGTTAAAAGCCTAACGCTCTACCGACTGAGCTATCCGGGCTCAAGAACAGTACACCTAAACTCAAAGCTTAGCGTAAAAATAAACGACCTTGGTAAAGTACACCTATACTCAAAGCTTAGCGTAAAAATAAACAAACTTGTCTAATGAAAAGAAAGAATTTCGCCCGAACAGGGACTCGAACCCTGGACCGTTAGGTTAAAAGCCTAACGCTCTACCGACTGAGCTATCCGGGTTCAAATATAGTGCACCTATACCCAAAGCATAGCGTAAAAATAAACAACCTTGTCTAATGAAAAGAAAGAATTTCGCCCGAACAGGGACTCGAACCCTGGACCGTTAGGTTAAAAGCCTAACGCTCTACCGACTGAGCTATCTGGGATCAAATATAGTGCACCTATACCCAAAGCATAGCGTAAAAATAAACAACCTTGTCGAATGAAAAGAAAGAATTTCGCCCGAACAGGGACTCGAACCCTGGACCGTTAGGTTAAAAGCCTAACGCTCTACCGACTGAGCTATCCGGGCTCAAGAAAAAGTGCAGCTATACCCAAAGCATAGCGTAAAAATAAACAACCTTGTCTAATGAAAGAAAGAATTTCGCCCGAACAGGGACTCGAACACTGGACCGTTATGTTAAAAGCCTAACGCTCTGCCGACTGAGCTATCCGGGCTAAAGAACAGTGCACCTAAACTCAAAGCTTAGCGAAAAATAAACGACCTTGGTAAAGTGCATCTATACTCAAAGCTTAACGTAAAAATAAACAACCTTGTCTAATGAAATGAAAAATTTCGCCCGAACAGGGACTTGAACCCTGGACCGTTAGGTTAAAAGCCTTACGCTCTACAGACTGAGCTATCCGGGCTCAAGAAAAGTGCACCTATACCCAAAGCATAGCGTAAAAATAAACAACCTTGTCTAATGAAAAGAAAGAATTTCGCCCGAACAGGGACTCGAACCCTGGACCGTTAGGTTAAAAGCCTAACGCTCTACCGACTGAGCTATCCGGGCTCAAGAACAGTGCACCTATACTCAAAGCTTAGCGTAAAAATAAACGACCTTGGTAAAGTGCATCTATACTCAAAGCTTAGCGTAAAAATAAACAACCTTGTCTAATGAAATGAAAATTTTCGCCCGAACAGGGACTCGAACCCTGGACCGTTAGGTTAAAAGCCTAACGCTCTACCGACTGAGCTATCCGGGCTCAAGAAAAGTGCAGCTATACCCAAAGCATAGCGTAAAAATAAACAGCCTTGTCTAATGAAAAGAAAGAATTTGCCCGAACAGGGACTCGCACCCTGGACCGTTATGTTAAAAGCCTAACGCTCTGCCGACTGAGCTATCCGGGCTAAAGAACAGTGCACCTAAACTCAAAGCTTCGCGTAAAAATAAACGACCTTGGTAAAGTACACCTATACTCAAAGCTTAGCGTAAAAATAAACAAACTTGTCTAATGAAAAGAAAGAATTTCGCCCGAACAGGGACTCGAACCCTGGACCGTTAGGTTAAAAGCCTAACGCTCTACCGACTGAGCTATCCGGGCTCAAGAACAGTACACCTAAACTCAAAGCTTAGCGTAAAAATAAACGACCTTGGTAAAGTACACCTATACTCAAAGCTTAGCGTAAAAATAAACAAACTTGTCTAATGAAAAGAAAGAATTTCGCCCGAACAGGGACTCGAACCCTGGACCGTTAGGTTAAAAGCCTAACGCTCTACCGACTGAGCTATCCGGGCTCAAGAAAAGTGCACCTATACCCAAAGCATAGCGCAAAAATAAACAATCTTATCTTATGAAAAGAAAGAAATTCGCCCGAACAGGGACTATAACCCTGGACCGTTAGGTTAAAAGCCTAACGCTCTACCGACTGAGCTATCCGGGCTCAAATATAGTGCACCTATACCCAAAGCATAGCGTAAAAATAAACAACCTTTCTAATGAAAAGAAGGAATTTCGCCCGAACAGGGACTCGAACCCTGGACCGTTAGGTTAAAAGCCTATCTACCGACTGAGCTATCCGGGCGCAAGAAAAGTGCACCTATACCCAAAGCATAGCGTAAAAATAAACAACCTTGTTTAATGAAAAGAAAGAATTTCGCCCGAACAGGGACTCGAATCCTGGACCGTTAGGTTAAAAGCCTAACGCTCTACCGACTGAGCTATCCGGGCTCAAGAACAGTGCACCTAAACTCAAAGCTTAGCGTAAAAATAAACGACCTTGGTAAAGTACACCTATACTCAAAGCTTAGCGTAAAAATAAGCAAACTTGTCTAATGAAAAGAAAGAATTTCGCCCGAACAGGGACTCGAACCCTGGACCGTTAGGTTAAAAGCCTAACGCTCTACCGACTGATTTATCCGGGCTCAAGAAAAGTGCACCTATACCCAAAGCATAGCGCAAAAATAAACAATCTTATCTTATGGAAAGAAAGAAATTCGCCCGAACAGGGACTCGAACCCTGGACAGTTAGGTTAAAAGCCTAACGCTCTACCGACTGAGCTATCCGGGCTCAAATATAGTGCACGTATACCCAAAGCATAGCGTAAAAATGAACAACCTTGGTAAAGTACACCTATACTCAAAGCTTAGCGTAAAAATAAACAAACTTGTCTAATGAAAAGAAAGAATTTCGCCCGAACAGGGACTCGAACCCTGGACCGTTAGGTTAAAAGCCTAACGCTCTACCGACTGAGCTATCCGGGCTCAAGAAAAATTGCAGCGATACTCAAAGCTTAGCGTAAAAATAAACAAACTTGTTTAATGAAAAGATAGAATTTCGCCCGAACAGGGACTCGAACCCTGGACCGTTAGGTTAAAAGCCTAACGCTCTACCGACTGAGCTATCCGGGCTCAAGAAGAAGTGCAGCTATACCCAACGCATAGCGTAAAAATAAACAACCTTGTCTAATGAAAAGAAAGAATTCCGCCCGAACAGGGACTCGAACCCTGGACCGTTAGGTTAAAAGCCTAACGCTCTACCGACTGAGCTATCCGGGCTCAAGAAAAAGTGCAGCGATACTCAAAGCTTAGCGTAAAAATAAACAAACTTGTCGAATGAAAAGAAAGAATTTCGCCCGAACAGGGACTCGAACCCTGGACCGTTAGGTTAAAAGCCTAACGCTCTACCGACTGAGCTATCCGGGCTCAAGAAAAGTGCCCCTATACCCAAAGCATAGCGCAAAAATAAACAATCTTATCTTATGAAAAGAAAGAAATTCGCCCGAACAGGGACTCGAACCCTGGACCGTTAGGTTAAAAGCCTAACGCTCTACCGACTGAGCTATCCGGGCTCAAATATAGTGCACCTATACCCAAAGCATAGCGTAAAAATAAACAACCTTTCTAATGAAAAGAAAGAATTTCGCCCGAACAGGGACTCGAACCCTGGAACGTTAGGTTAAAAGCCTATCTACCGACTGAGCTATCCGGGTGCAAGAAAAGTGCACCTATACCCAAAGCATAGCGTAAAAATAAACAACCTTGTTTAATGAAAAGAAAGAATTTCGCCCGAACAGGGACTCGAACCCTGGACCGTTAGGTTAAAAGCCTAACGCTCTACCGACTGAGCTATCCGGGCTCAAATATAGTGCACCTATACCCAAAGCATAGCGTAAAAATAAACAACCTTGTCTAATGAAAAGAAAGAATTTCGCCCGAACAGGGACTCGAACCCTGGACCGTTAGGTTAAAAGCCTAACGCTCTACCGACTGAGCTATCCGGGCTCAAGAAAAGTGCACCTATACCCAAAGCATAGCGTAAAAATAAACAACCTTGTTTAATGAAAAGAAAGAATTTCGCCCGAACATTGACTCGAACCCTGGACCGTTAGGTTAAAAGCCTAACGCTCTACCGACTGAGCTATCTGGGATCAAATATAGTGCACCTATACCCAAAGCATAGCGTAAAAATAAACAACCTTGTCGAATGAAAAGAAAGAATTTCGCCCGAACAGGGACTCGAACCCTGGACCGTTAGGTTAAAAGCCTAACGCTCTACCGACTGAGCTATCCGGGCTCAAGAAAAAGTGCAGCTATACCCAAAGCATAGCGTAAAAATAAACAACCTTGTCTAATGAAAGAAAGAATTTCGCCCGAACAGGGACCCGAACACTGGACCGTTATGTTAAAAGCCTAACGCTCTGCCGACTGAGCTATCCGGGCTAAAGAACAGTGCACCTAAACTCAAAGCTTAGCGAAAAATAAACGACCTTGGTAAAGTGCATCTATACTCAAAGCTTAACGTAAAAATAAACAACCTTGTCTAATGAAATGAAAAATTTCGCCCGAACAGGGACTTGAACCCTGGACCGTTAGGTTAAAAGCCTTACGCTCTACAGACTGAGCTATCCGGGCTCAAGAAAAGTGCACCTATACCCAAAGCATAGCGTAAAAATAAACAACCTTGTCTAATGAAAAGAAAGAATTTCGCCCGAACAGGGACTCGAACCCTGGACCGTTAGGTTAAAAGCCTAACGCTCTACCGACTGAGCTATCCGGGCTCAAGAACAGTGCACCTATACTCAAAGCTTAGCGTAAAAATAAACGACCTTGGTAAAGTGCATCTATACTCAAAGCTTAGCGTAAAAATAAACAACCTTGTCTAATGAAATGAAAATTTTCGCCCGAACAGGGACTCGAACCCTGGACCGTTAGGTTAAAAGCCTAACGCTCTACCGACTGAGCTATCCGGGCTCAAGAAAAGTGCAGCTATACCCAAAGCATAGCGTAAAAATAAACAGCCTTGTCTAATGAAAAGAAAGAATTTGCCCGAACAGGGACTCGCACCCTGGACCGTTATGTTAAAAGCCTAACGCTCTGCCGACTGAGCTATCCGGGCTAAAGAACAGTGCACCTAAACTCAAAGCTTCGCGTAAAAATAAACGACCTTGGTAAAGTACACCTATACTCAAAGCTTAGCGTAAAAATAAACAAACTTGTCTAATGAAAAGAAAGAATTTCGCCCGAACAGGGACTCGAACCCTGGACCGTTAGGTTAAAAGCCTAACGCTCTACCGACTGAGCTATCCGGGCTCAAGAACAGTGCACCTAAACTCAAAGCTTAGCGTAAAAATAAACGACCTTGGTAAAGTACACCTATACTCAAAGCTTAGCGTAAAAATAAACAAACTTGTCTAATGAAAAGAAAGAATTTCGCCCGAACAGGGACTCGAACCCTGGACCGTTAGGTTAAAAGCCTAACGCTCTACCGACTGAGCTATCCGGGCTCAAGAAAAGTGCACCTATACCCAAAGCATAGCGCAAAAATAAACAATCTTATCTTATGAAAAGAAAGAAATTCGCCCGAACAGGGACTCGAACCCTGGACCGTTAGGTTAAAAGCCTAACGCTCTACCGACTGAGCTATCCGGGCTCAAATATAGTGCACCTATACCCAAAGCATAGCGTAAAAATAAACAACCTTTCTAATGAAAAGAAGGAATTTCGCCCGACTAGGGACTCGAACCCTGGACCGTTAGGTTAAAAGCCTATCTACCGACTGAGCTATCCGGGCGCAAGAAAAGTGCACCTATACCCAAAGCATAGCGTAAAAATAAACAACCTTGTTTAATGAAAAGAAAGAATTTCGCCCGAACAGGGACTCGAATCCTGGACCGTTAGGTTAAAAGCCTAACGCTCTACCGACTGAGCTATCCGGGCTCAAGAACAGTGCACCTAAACTCAAAGCTTAGCGTAAAAATAAACGACCTTGGTAAAGTACACCTATACTCAAAGCTTAGCGTAAAAATAAGCAAACTTGTCTAATGAAAAGAAAGAATTTCGCCCGAACAGGGACTCGAACCCTGGACCGTTAGGTTAAAAGCCTAACGCTCTACCGACTGATTTATCCGGGCTCAAGAAAAGTGCACCTATACCCAAAGCATAGCGTAAAAATAAACAATCTTATCTTATGGAACGAAAGAAATTCGCCCGAACAGGGACTCGAACCCTGGACAGTTAGGTTAAAAGCCTAACGCTCTACCGACTGAGCTATCCGGGCTCAAATATAGTGCACGTATACCCAAAGCATAGCGTAAAAATGAACAACCTTGGTAAAGTACACCTATACTCAAAGCTTAGCGTAAAAATAAACAAACTTGTCTAATGAAAAGAAAGAATTTCGCCCGAACAGGGACTCGAACCCTGGACCGTTAGGTTAAAAGCCTAACGCTCTACCGACTGAGCTATCCGGGCTCAAGAAAAATTGCAGCGATACTCAAAGCTTAGCGTAAAAATAAACAAACTTGTTTAATGAAAAGATAGAATTTCGCCCGAACAGGGACTCGAACCCTGGACCGTTAGGTTAAAAGCCTAACGCTCTACCGACTGAGCTATCCGGGCTCAAGAAGAAGTGCAGCTATACCCAACGCATAGCGTAAAAATAAACAACCTTGTCTAATGAAAAGAAAGAATTCCGCCCGAACAGGGACTCGAACCCTGGACCGTTAGGTTAAAAGCCTAACGCTCTACCGACTGAGCTATCCGGGCTCAAGAAAAAGTGCAGCGATACTCAAAGCTTAGCGTAAAAATAAACAAACTTGTTTAATGAAAAGAAAGAATTCCGCCCGAACAGGGACTCGAACCCTGGACCGTTAGGTTAAAAGCCTAACGCTCTACCGACTGAGCTATCCGGGCTCAAGAAAAGTGCACCTATACCCAAAGCATAGCGTAAAAATAAACAATCTTATCTTATGAAAAGAAAGAAATTCGCCGGAACAGGGACTCGAACCCTGGACCGTTAGGTTAAAAGCCTAACGTTCTACCTACTGAGCTATCCGGGCTCAAATATAGTGCACCTATTCCCAAAGCATAGCGTAAAAATAAACAACCTTGTCGAATGAAAAGAAAGAATTTCGCCCTAACAGGGACTCGAACCCTGGACCGTTAGGTTAAAAGCCTAACGCTCTACCGACTGAGCTATTCGGGCTCAAGAAAATGTGCAGCTATACCCAAAGCATAGCGCAAAATTAAACAACCTTGTCTAATGAAAGAAAGAATTTCGCCCGAACAGGGACTCGAACCCTGGACCGTTAGGTTAAAGCCTAACTCTCTACCGACTGAGCTATCCGGGCTCAAGAACAGTGCACCTATACTCAAAGCTTACCGTAAAAATAAACGACCTTGGTAAAGTGCATTTATACTCAAAGCTTAGCGTAAAAATAAACAACCTTGTCTAATGAAATGAAAGTTTTCGCCCGAACAGGGACTCGAACCCTGGACCGTTAGGTTAAAAGCCTATCGCTCTACCGACTGAGCTATCCGGGCTCAAGAAAATGTGCAGCTATACCCAAAGCATAGCGCAAAAATAAACAACCTTGTCTAATGAAAGAAAGAATTTCGCCCGAACAGGGACTCGAACCCTGGACCGTTAGGTTAAAGCCTAACTCTCTACCGACTGAGCTATCCGGGCTCAAGAACAGTGCACCTATACTCAAAGCTTACCGTAAAAATAAACGACCTTGGTAAAGTACACCTATACTCAAAGCTTAGCGTAAAAATAAGCAAACTTGTCTAATGAAAAGAAAGAATTTCGCCCGAACAGGGACTCGAACCCTGGACCGTTAGGTTAAAAGCCTAACGCTCTACCGACTGATTTATCCGGGCTCAAGAAAAGTGCACCTATACCCAAAGCATAGCGCAAAAATAAACAATCTTATCTTATGGAAAGAAAGAAATTCGCCCGAACAGGGACTCGAACCCTGGACAGTTAGGTTAAAAGCCTAACGCTCTACCGACTGAGCTATCCGGGCTCAAATATAGTGCACGTATACCCAAAGCATAGCGTAAAAATGAACAACCTTGGTAAAGTACACCTATACTCAAAGCTTAGCGTAAAAATAAACAAACTTGTCTAATGAAAAGAAAGAATTTCGCCCGAACAGGGACTCGAACCCTGGACCGTTAGGTTAAAAGCCTAACGCTCTACCGACTGAGCTATCCGGGCTCAAGAAAAATTGCAGCGATACTCAAAGCTTAGCGTAAAAATAAACAAACTTGTTTAATGAAAAGATAGAATTTCGCCCGAACAGGGACTCGAACCCTGGACCGTTAGGTTAAAAGCCTAACGCTCTACCGACTGAGCTATCCGGGCTCAAGAAGAAATGCAGCTATACCCAACGCATAGCGTAAAAATAAACAACCTTGTCTAATGAAAAGAAAGAATTCCGCCCGAACAGGGACTCGAACCCTGGACCGTTAGGTTAAAAGCCTAACGCTCTACCGACTGAGCTATCCGGGCTCAAGAAAAAGTGCAGCGATACTCAAAGCTTAGCGTAAAAATAAACAAACTTGTCGAATGAAAAGAAAGAATTTCGCCCGAACAGGGACTCGAACCCTGGACCGTTAGGTTAAAAGCCTAACGCTCTACCGACTGAGCTATCCGGGCTCAAGAAAAGTGCCCCTATACCCAAAGCATAGCGCAAAAATAAACAATCTTATCTTATGAAAAGAAAGAAATTCGCCCGAACAGGGACTCGAACCCTGGACCGTTAGGTTAAAAGCCTAACGCTCTACCGACTGAGCTATCCGGGCTCAAATATAGTGCACCTATACCCAAAGCATAGCGTAAAAATAAACAACCTTTCTAATGAAAAGAAAGAATTTCGCCCGAACAGGGACTCGAACCCTGGAACGTTAGGTTAAAAGCCTATCTACCGACTGAGCTATCCGGGTGCAAGAAAAGTGCACCTATACCCAAAGCATAGCGTAAAAATAAACAACCTTGTTTAATGAAAAGAAAGAATTTCGCCCGAACAGGGACTCGAACCCTGGACCGTTAGGTTAAAAGCCTAACGCTCTACCGACTGAGCTATCCGGGCTCAAATATAGTGCACCTATACCCAAAGCATAGCGTAAAAATAAACAACCTTGTCTAATGAAAAGAAAGAATTTCGCCCGAACAGGGACTCGAACCCTGGACCGTTAGGTTAAAAGCCTAACGCTCTACCGACTGAGCTATCCGGGCTCAAGAAAAGTGCACCTATACCCAAAGCATAGCGTAAAAATAAACAACCTTGTTTAATGAAAAGAAAGAATTTCGCCCGAACATTGACTCGAACCCTGGACCGTTAGGTTAAAAGCCTAACGCTCTACCGACTGAGCTATCTGGGATCAAATATAGTGCACCTATACCCAAAGCATAGCGTAAAAATAAACAACCTTGTCGAATGAAAAGAAAGAATTTCGCCCGAACAGGGACTCGAACCCTGGACCGTTAGGTTAAAAGCCTAACGCTCTACCGACTGAGCTATCCGGGCTCAAGAAAAAGTGCAGCTATACCCAAAGCATAGCGTAAAAATAAACAACCTTGTCTAATGAAAGAAAGAATTTCGCCCGAACAGGGACCCGAACACTGGACCGTTATGTTAAAAGCCTAACGCTCTGCCGACTGAGCTATCCGGGCTAAAGAACAGTGCACCTAAACTCAAAGCTTAGCGAAAAATAAACGACCTTGGTAAAGTGCATCTATACTCAAAGCTTAACGTAAAAATAAACAACCTTGTCTAATGAAATGAAAAATTTCGCCCGAACAGGGACTTGAACCCTGGACCGTTAGGTTAAAAGCCTTACGCTCTACAGACTGAGCTATCCGGGCTCAAGAAAAGTGCACCTATACCCAAAGCATAGCGTAAAAATAAACAACCTTGTCTAATGAAAAGAAAGAATTTCGCCCGAACAGGGACTCGAACCCTGGACCGTTAGGTTAAAAGCCTAACGCTCTACCGACTGAGCTATCCGGGCTCAAGAACAGTGCACCTATACTCAAAGCTTAGCGTAAAAATAAACGACCTTGGTAAAGTGCATCTATACTCAAAGCTTAGCGTAAAAATAAACAACCTTGTCTAATGAAATGAAAATTTTCGCCCGAACAGGGACTCGAACCCTGGACCGTTAGGTTAAAAGCCTAACGCTCTACCGACTGAGCTATCCGGGCTCAAGAAAAGTGCAGCTATACCCAAAGCATAGCGTAAAAATAAACAGCCTTGTCTAATGAAAAGAAAGAATTTGCCCGAACAGGGACTCGCACCCTGGACCGTTATGTTAAAAGCCTAACGCTCTGCCGACTGAGCTATCCGGGCTAAAGAACAGTGCACCTAAACTCAAAGCTTCGCGTAAAAATAAACGACCTTGGTAAAGTACACCTATACTCAAAGCTTAGCGTAAAAATAAACAAACTTGTCTAATGAAAAGAAAGAATTTCGCCCGAACAGGGACTCGAACCCTGGACCGTTAGGTTAAAAGCCTAACGCTCTACCGACTGAGCTATCCGGGCACAAGAAAAGTGCACCTATACCCAAAGCATAGCGCAAAAATAAACAATCTTATCTTATGAAAAGAAAGAAATTCGCCCGAACAGGGACTCGAACCCTGGACCGTTAGGTTAAAAGCCTAACGCTCTACCGACTGAGCTATCCGGGCTCAAATATAGTGCACCTATACCCAAAGCATAGCGTAAAAATAAACAACCTTTCTAATGAAAAGAAGGAATTTCGCCCGAACAGGGACTCGAACCCTGGACCGTTAGGTTAAAAGCCTATCTACCGACTGAGCTATCCGGGCGCAAGAAAAGTGCACCTATACCCAAAGCATAGCGTAAAAATAAACAACCTTGTTTAATGAAAAGAAAGAATTTCGCCCGAACAGGGACTCGAATCCTGGACCGTTAGGTTAAAAGCCTAACGCTCTACCGACTGAGCTATCCGGGCTCAAGAACAGTGCACCTAAACTCAAAGCTTAGCGTAAAAATAAACGACCTTGGTAAAGTACACCTATACTCAAAGCTTAGCGTAAAAATAAGCAAACTTGTCTAATGAAAAGAAAGAATTTCGCCCGAACAGGGACTCGAACCCTGGACCGTTAGGTTAAAATCCTAACGCTCTACCGACTGATTTATCCGGGCTCAAGAAAAGTGCACCTATACCCAAAGCATAGCGTAAAAATAAACAATCTTATCTTATGGAACGAAAGAAATTCGCCCGAACAGGGACTCGAACCCTGGACAGTTAGGTTAAAAGCCTAACGCTCTACCGACTGAGCTATCCGGGCTCAAATATAGTGCACGTATACCCAAAGCATAGCGTAAAAATGAACAACCTTGGTAAAGTACACCTATACTCAAAGCTTAGCGTAAAAATAAACAAACTTGTCTAATGAAAAGAAAGAATTTCGCCCGAACAGGGACTCGAACCCTGGACCGTTAGGTTAAAAGCCTAACGCTCTACCGACTGAGCTATCCGGGCTCAAGAAAAATTGCAGCGATACTCAAAGCTTAGCGTAAAAATAAACAAACTTGTTTAATGAAAAGATAGAATTTCGCCCGAACAGGGACTCGAACCCTGGACCGTTAGGTTAAAAGCCTAACGCTCTACCGACTGAGCTATCCGGGCTCAAGAAGAAGTGCAGCTATACCCAACGCATAGCGTAAAAATAAACAACCTTGTCTAATGAAAAGAAAGAATTCCGCCCGAACAGGGACTCGAACCCTGGACCGTTAGGTTAAAAGCCTAACGCTCTACCGACTGAGCTATCCGGGCTCAAGAAAAAGTGCAGCGATACTCAAAGCTTAGCGTAAAAATAAACAAACTTGTTTAATGAAAAGAAAGAATTCCGCCCGAACAGGGACTCGAACCCTGGACCGTTAGGTTAAAAGCCTAACGCTCTACCGACTGAGCTATCCGGGCTCAAGAAAAGTGCACCTATACCCAAAGCATAGCGTAAAAATAAACAATCTTATCTTATGAAAAGAAAGAAATTCGCCGGAACAGGGACTCGAACCCTGGACCGTTAGGTTAAAAGCCTAACGTTCTACCTACTGAGCTATCCGGGCTCAAATATAGTGCACCTATTCCCAAAGCATAGCGTAAAAATAAACAACCTTGTCGAATGAAAAGAAAGAATTTCGCCCGAACAGGGACTCGAACCCTGGACCGTTAGGTTAAAAGCCTAACGCTCTACCGACTGAGCTATTCGGGCTCAAGAAAATGTGCAGCTATACCCAAAGCATAGCGCAAAATTAAACAACCTTGTCTAATGAAAGAAAGAATTTCGCCCGAACAGGGACTCGAACCCTGGACCGTTAGGTTAAAGCCTAACTCTCTACCGACTGAGCTATCCGGGCTCAAGAACAGTGCACCTATACTCAAAGCTTACCGTAAAAATAAACGACCTTGGTAAAGTGCATTTATACTCAAAGCTTAGCGTAAAAATAAACAACCTTGTCTAATGAAATGAAAGTTTTCGCCCGAACAGGGACTCGAACCCTGGACCGTTAGGTTAAAAGCCTATCGCTCTACCGACTGAGCTATCCGGGCTCAAGAAAATGTGCAGCTATACCCAAAGCATAGCGCAAAAATAAACAACCTTGTCTAATGAAAGAAAGAATTTCGCCCGAACAGGGACTCGAACCCTGGACCGTTAGGTTAAAGCCTAACTCTCTACCGACTGAGCTATCCGGGCTCAAGAACAGTGCACCTATACTCAAAGCTTACCGTAAAAATAAACGACCTTGGTAAAGTGCATCTATACTCAAATCTTAGCGTAAAAATAAACAACCTTGTCTAATGAAATGAAAGTTTTCGCCCGAACAGGGACTCGAACCCTGGACCGTTAGGTTAAAAGCCTATCGCTCTACCGACTGAGCTATCCGGGCTCAAGAAAAGAGCAGCTATACCCAAAGCATAGCGTAAAAATAAACAGCCTTGTCTAATGAAAAGAAAGAATTTCGCCCGAACAGGGACTCGAACCCAGGACCGTTAGGTTAAAGGCCTAACGCTCTACCGACTGAGCTATCCGGGCTCAAGAAAAGAGCAGCTATACCCAAAGCATAGCGTAAAAAAACAACCTTATCTAATGAAAAGAAAGAATTTCGCCCGAACAGGGACTCGAACCCTGTACCGTTAGGTTAAAAGCCTAACGCTCTACCGACTGAGCTATCCGGGCTCAAGAAAAGTGCACCTATACCCAAAGCATAGCGTAAAAATAAACAATCTTATCTTATGAAAAGAAAGAAATTCGCCCGAACAGGGACTCGAACCCTGGACCGTTAGGTTAAAAGGCTAACGCTCTACCGACTTAGGTATCCGGGCTCAAGAAAAAGTGCAGCTATACCCAAAGCATAGCGTAAAAATAAACAACCTTGTCTGATGAAAATAAAGAATTTCGCCCGAACAGGGACTCGAACCCTGGACCGTTAGGTTAAAAGCCTAACGCTCTACC